>JAYKAV010000778.1:3912612-4012489 GCA_035582835.1 Phoebastria nigripes
CGGGCAGGCAGCGGCGCCCCGGCGCGGGGCCGGAGGCGGGCCGAGGATGCTGTGACCCCCGGCGGGGCCCTGCCCACCCGGCCGGCACCAGCACCGGCTCCAGCGCCAGCGGCGGGCAGGGCGGCCTCCGCCGCCTCTCCCGCGGCAGCGGCTGAAGTTGTTGAAGTTGGTGGTGGCTGCGATGAGCGGGGCTCCTCTCCGCTCCCCCGCCCGGCGGGACCCCTGACGGCCCCTGCCCCCGCCTCCGAGACTGTTTCGGTTTGTTGGGTTTTGGGGTTTTTTTTTGTTTTTGTTTTTGTTTCTTTTTATTATTATTTTTCTTATCTGTCTCGCTCTTGCTCCAGCCAAGGTGAATGGCCCGCGGTGGGTGTACCTGGCCTCACCGCCTCTGCAAGGGGAAAATGCTGGCCGTGGGGGTGCTGGCCGGCCTCTCGGTGCTTAGCCTCCTCACCTACGGCTACCTGGCCTGGGACAGCCTCGGACTCGGCCCCGGGGAGACGGAGGCGACGAGGACGGGGCTGGGAGAGGAGCCGGGGGTCGGCGCCCCCAGCTCGCAGCCTCACATCATCTTCATCCTGGCTGACGATCAGGGATTCAGAGACGTAGGGTACCACGGATCGGAGATCAGGACGCCCACTCTGGACAAGCTAGCTGCTGAAGGGGTTAAACTGGAGAACTATTATGTTCAGCCTATGTGCACACCGTCCAGAAGCCAATTTATCACTGGAAAGTAAGTTTACTGCTTCATCATTCACCTCACCAGCTTAAACGCTGTCCCTGTTGAAAAGAGCACGGGTTGAACCTGGCTAGGTACACCCCTGTCTTATCCTGTAGGCAGAGAGGTGCCTTTCTGATTCACTTAGAAACCTTGAACGAAACGGACTTTCTAATGTGTTTGAAATAGCGAAATAAAAACTCACGCTCTGTGAGCCAATAAGGATTCAGCACCGTGAGCTACCCCTGCAGAGTGCTATAGTACATTTACATTTACTGCATTGCAAACATACGTGCTAGTTGTCAAGTAACGTTGCTATTGCTGGGAAGCGATCGGCTTAGATTTTCGGTGCGATTTCAGAGCGACTTACAGGAGGAGTCTGTGTTAGGGAACTGAAAGCGTTACGTTTTCTCCAGTACATTCATCGCAGCCGGCACGTTGGATCACCGGTCTCGCTGAACCTTGACTTAACGCAGGTTCTCTCTGAGGGTTATATTGAATTTATGAGATGATTCCCCAGTGTGTCACATGTGGATGAGTGCAGGGAATCCAGACTCTCTTTCAGGATCCTCAGAGCTGCAGTATTGCTCTTGTCATGACGCGATCGCCGCTTTGCAAATGATTAGAAACTTTTCTCTTAAGCTGCTAAAATAGGTGCCTCACCAAAATGGTAAAAGCAGCGGGTTGGTATAGCGTGCTTTGCTGTCTCTGGTACGTTGTGTTTTATTGTGGTCTATTAAGTAGATAACCAATTACCCAACCTAAGGGCCTTCTTACATGTGGCAGTTAATAAGGATCAAGGGGGCGGGGGGGTATGCATTTGAACCGTAGGAACGGTTCCCAAGTAACTCCAAGTGTGGACACATTTACTCTGGAACAAAACCACCTTGTTTCTGTTTAGCTTAACTCACTTTGACAGGAACAGGGAACTCTTAAAAGAGCAAAACAAAATGAGAGGAAAAAAGTTACATAGTTTGTTTTCTCCTTTCCTTAAATATAAACAGGAACAAGGCAATGTTAATATTGCCGGTAAAAGAAACACATGTTTAAATAAAACAAGCAACTGGCCTGGTGTCTTGCGTCTCCATATGGTAGAGCTGGAGATAATTCCTGGTCTCGGTCTAGTTCCCAGACTTGCTGAACCAGGGAGATTTGCACGGAGAGCCGACACGTTATCTAGAGCAAGACTTCCCCACACGTTTTTGTGGTTGGTTTGGTTTTTTTCTGTTTTCTTTATGTGGACTGTGTCTTAGAAGAGAAGTTATCTTGAGACACCTACTCACTCATTCACAAGAACATAGTTGCCCTGCGGCAGCTAAAGTAACAGCTTACAAGGGAAATGCGTATCAGGACAGCGTTTCATGCGTCTTGGTTGTCTTTAAAGCCGTGCAGCAGTTGGAAGCAAGGACCTGCGCCAGCAGCATGTAGCCAGCCAGCTTTCTGAGGACGGTGGTTTGGGAACCAGTGCTTTACAAAGGGAACATCATGCTGCACCACAATGACTCACGCAGCGGCTGGAGGAATGGGACGACTGGGTTCCAGGGGAACCAGGGTGCTGTGTTGGCCCCTGGAGACTGCGGAGGTTGTCTAAACGCGAAAAAGCATAAAAGTAAAGTAAGGAATAACAGTAACTGAGTTGAGCTATTTTAATCCTCCGTGAAAGATAGAGCAGCTCATGTGTAAATATATACTAATAGCAAAAGGTAGGCGTGTTCTGAGGAAGCCTGCTCTTTTCATTGGCTCGTCAGGCGGAAATGGTTCTGCAAATCTGCCTCCTTTGGTTTTGGAACCTTTTATAGGAAAAAAGAGATTTGCTTATACTTCGTTTTTATTTTCTTAGTCTGCTGGTCTAAAACCCTTAGAACGTTTTTTTTTCATGTTGTTCTACTTTGGGAAAAAGGAGCAGCAGAGAGAAAGAACTGCCTCGCATGACTGAGAAATAAGGGAGGGAACGGTGAGGAGTTAGTAGGTTTGGGTAGAGCATTAAGAAGGCAGATTCAGAGGTTACTATTATCCCTTCTGGCTGAAGATAAATGCTAGTGATAACTACTTCTAATACTTTCTTACTAGAGGTACCTTAATTAAAATGCCAGGACTCAGGAACTCCTAATCCAGGAGAAGTGCTGTTATTTCTTGAATTCCAGAACGCGTTAGTTCAAGGCTAAAAGCCTGCTCATCCACTGAAGGATCATCTGGATGCTCCATGCCTCCCAACACACATACCATGCTTAACACGTTCCAAACGTTAACCTGATTGATCTATGAAAAACAGAGGGACTTGTGTAAACCAGACTCATTAGGGAGCGCTGACTCACGTTGCCAAGTGGAAATTAGACTTCAGGCAAAGAGACTTCGAATGCTCCAAATTCTTCATAGTTCTCCAGGCAGTCCCTCTAAGGCTCGTGTTAGTAAAGAGACCCTTCTTTTGGTAGCTGTCCTACGCTAGTGAATGAGCACGGGGAAGGAGGTTGGAGGTGACGTGTTAAAAGGAAGAGGTAGAATTAGCTCTTTTTTCCCCTTCGTGCCGTACCACAGCATAACAGCTGGTGAGCCTGTCTTTCTGCCCACTTCTACTTCCCTCTGCTTTCTCATGTCCTGTGCTTAAGGCTTTGGTCTACTTTCATTTCTTGCTTTCTGGCAGTATTACCTCTTTCCCCGTTCGCTCCATCAAAAGCTATTGCCTTTAGGCTAATAGCAAGGCTGGCTTCCACAGCTTTTTTATTTATGGGTGTGGGGAGGGGGTTGCAGCTGAGCTGAATCTTGGGAACAGAGAAGAAAAGCGTGAGCCAGTGGGCTGAGTGCCACATGTGATGTGCTCTCCCGGCCGGCTGCGCTGGGGCCAACGTGGGGAGGTAAGGGAGGCAGCTCTTGGGAAGCAGCTTAGCCCGTGCTCCGCAGCTGCACAACTGCGATYGCAGAAGTGACCTGGGCGAGAGAGTTTGCTCTGGCTTGTGCTGCTCCTGGGACCGCTGCGGTTCCTGCCTGAGCTCCTACAGCTGGGTTGAAAATTTGATCATCAGTGGTTTTTGGAGACTCATCCCTGTTGTTGCTTTGTGCTGGTTTGAGTAGGGCAGTGGCCTGCATATACTCAAGAGGTTATTGACCACCTGATAAATTRTAGGAAAACTGTAGGCACGTTTGGCTTTTTTTTTTTTTTTCCTCCCAAAGGACGTGAGTGAACGTAAGTTGTCCTCCAGACCAACAGTGTTACGTGATACAGTATTTTTTTGTTGTTTTCTCCTTGAAAGTAATAGGCATGCCTCAATAAAGTAAATAATTCAAGCAGAATAGCTCAGGATACCTAGCTTTAAACTAGTGCTGAGGTGAAAACTATCTTACACAGGCACTGAGTTAGGTGAGAAGAAATTTGCATGTGTGCATACATCAGCCATGCTGGAGTATCCTTCAGTTAGAGAGAGACGTGAATGTGGTACAGAACACAGCTAAACTAAAAGACTACTTTTTAACTCATCCATGAAAGAAATGAAAAATAAACACATTTCTGTTGTTTATGCTATTGTAATTTACATAGAAGAACATAAAAAATAGTGGCTCAGGCTTCAAGTCTTCAAGTTCTCCCCCCCCCTAGGAAAAGGGGTTAAGAACACACAAGGATACTCAGCCTGCGCCCAACACCCGGCTGGCCRAGCATTTATGGAGTTAGCTGTTGGGTCTGTGTGCTTAATAGCGTTGATGATTTTTCATTGCATCAATAATCTTGTAGACCAGTTCGGTAGTATGGTTTAGGAAGATCTTGATTTATGGAACAATACAGGTCACATACCGTACTGAGAAAATCTAAGGTTATTTGTGCGTGAAGCTTTCTGCGTGTGTGYGTATGAGAGTGGATTGAGATGAGGTAGAGAGTATAAAATTGATTTGTTACGGTCACATGTGGTATTGCTTATTTAGATAATTTGTTAAGTTACATTATTATGAAGAGTCATCTCCTTTTTAAATGAAGAATTATTGAAGCATAGTCAGTGTGTGGACGGTTTCCCAGAGTTTTTTAAGATTATGACCAGAAAGAGGAGTATTCCTTTGAGCTGGTGAGACAAAAAGACTATAAGCTTAGATGAACATCTGTTGGGGTAGCTGACCCAATTCTATAGAGGGTATTACGCAGTGTAGTTGTATTTGCTGGAGCAATACTTTAGCAAATATTTAGCAAAGGAATTTGAGAAATAAGACTGAGTGATAAGAAAAGAAGGAATCTAGACATAATATGCCATAAATGTTTTTGGCATTACGTAGGCAGCAGACAACTACTGCCTCTTCCAGGCTCTCCATTTTCTGCTGGCCATCAGACTTGTAACCTTAGGACCATTATGTGCACTGGAATCCCTTTGGGCCGCAGGAAGGTTCCTGACCTACGTGAGAGTAGGGATCTCCGTAGAAACCGATGCACAGCTAGGGTTACACATCACTAAGGAATCTGAACTCCCTTTTAAAGTGAACGCTTATGAACCATGGAAGCCCTACGCTAATCTCAAGAATGAGCTTTGCATGATGGATGGAATGTGGAGATGGAAGAGGTTGAGAAATGTTGAAGGTCTGGGGAAATAAATCCTTTTTTTCCCTGGGATAAAGTGAAATATTGAGAATTTGCTCATCCAAAGCAGACGGAAATAGATTGTACAATCAGTAAGCGTAATCAAAGTGTTATTTTAATAGAAAGAATTATATCTGTTATCTAATTATAGAAATATTACACATTTATAAGTATATATAGCTCTATATAGCGCGTTAGTATATATTCTCTTGTAGGCATCCCTGTGGAGCAATACATCGTTCACCATTAAAAATGACAACGTCTCAGCAAACTAAGAGTTATTTTGACAAACAGAAACAGGCTAGAGGAAAGTTAAAATACTTTGAATTGAAAGCAGTGCAGCTGACTTGCAAGCAAACGGAAATACTGTATTCTGGGGGTTCAGACTTCTTGGTAAGCCTTCTCTTTCCCTGCCTCCTGGGTGCATAATGGTCCAAACTGCAGTTTCAGCAGTTTGGTTGCTCTGAGAAGGATCCAGTACAATGGTGTGTGACTGGGAAGTTATCTTTTATGCTCTGAGTTGAAATGAAGGGTCTCAAAGACTTGATGGGAATACTGGGAAATGTATGTAACACTCCATTACATATATTCCCTATTCTGTAGTTAACAAAATATGAAGGACTGCAGAATATCCACCTTAAGTATCAAGAGATGATAAGAATATCCGCCTTAAGTATCTTCAGAGCAGATACTTTATCTGCTCTGAAGTAAAGAGACTTGGCAGTCATCGGTCCTGAGTTTAATTCTGATCAGTGTTTCCGTTAAGGACCTGGATGATGAAATAAAATGTTCTGATTAAATATGCCACTAAGATAGGAGGGACTGCCAGCATTAAGGGACTGTAGTGATATTGAAAACCATCTTGACAAATTAGAGGAATAATCTGAAAAAAGGCAGAATTCAAGTCAGCAGTGATAAATAGAAGATACGATGCTGGMGCAAGAATAACTTCACAAGCAGAGGATGGTGAACAATGCTTAGACAGCATTTCTTTAGAAAAGTAGCTGGAATGATAGTGAATCATGCAGTGAATACAAAGTCAGCAATGTCATGCTGTTACAAAAAAGGCAAACATCATACCAGTTTGTATAAACAGGGGAGCCTAGTAGATATGTGAAGCAGCCCTTCTGCTCCACAGCTGGAGCACTTGTGCCCAAACTTGGGCATCGCTCTCCAAGAGCAATGTGCATAATTGGATAGCATCCAGATAAGGGTGATCAGATATCTCAGAAAGATAGCTGTGGAGGAAAGATCAGAAGCAATGGAGTTGTTTAGTCTAAAGAAGAGAAAACCAAGAAGGGACGTGATAAGTCTTCAGTATCTGAAGAGCTATGCAAAGAGAAAGGGCATAATGTGTTTTCAGTGTCATGATGGATGGTACAAGAAATGAGGGGCTTTCTTGAGTAGAGAAAGAACTTCAGGTTGGATAATAGGGAAAACTTGCAAATGCTAGAGATTGTGAAACACTGGAATAACTGGCTTTGGGAAATTGCTGAGTTTCTTCATTGGCAGTCATTAAGAACAGACAAGACAAATATGTCAGGAATGACATAATGTAGTTGAATCTGTCTTGGGGAAAAGGGTTGAACTGGATGGCTTCTCTTCCAACTCGTATTCATCTGTGGCTTGTTTGAAGTACATATTAACTACAGAAGGCGTTCTGAAGGAGAGGGTTCATAAAATATTTTTAAATGCTAGAAATRATTTCAGCATTCATTCTGAGAGAAAGTAGTCTGTGTGAAAGCTTCATTTCAGTTTTCTCCTAGAAATTCCTGTTTTCCATATCCTCATTTTTGCTGAAAATTTTCAGGATTTTTTCCCCCTAGGCCTTCATAACTCTTGCGGTATGTAATTATTTATTTCTGCTGACTTCTTTCAGGACAATTTGTGGGACTGCTGCCAGAGATGTTGAGGTATCTTTTTCCATGTTCTCATTATGTCTTTCACTTAGGATGACATTGTCCATATATATGTGTGTGTGTGTGTGTGTGTGTATGTATATGCAGCATACACAGAGAACGAATAAATAATCAAATGCAAGGACTTCCTTTTCTTGTTTTGTTCTGCCTCTGTGCTCTCCTCTGTTCATTCTGCAGAAAATTAGATCCAGGTACTGAACTGCCCTATGGTCTTAAGCTATAAGAAGTCTGTTCATATCACCATAATTACTAATGCACTGTACAAAGGAGCACGTGGAGGAAAGAGTTGGAAAGGAGACTACGTGCAAACAATAAAGATTAAAAAAAAATAACATGGAGGAAGTAGCAAAGCGTAGAACAGGTTGTGATAACTTTTCCTTGCATCACTTTCTGGTAACTTTTAAGAATATCATTTGATAGTTTAGGTCCGCTGCTTGTAAGAAAAACATGGCGTTATCTGATCTATATAACTAACTAGATAGTGGAAATGGATTAACTTTTTTTTTCATTGTCCAATTTATACAAACTGCAGTAAGTTAAAGAAACACAGTTGGAAATGAATTTACAAAATCTGTGATTGTAAATTATCAGTACTCTGAGGAATTTAAGTTACAAACTTTCAGCCTGCGGTTTGTTGGTTTGTTTGTTTGTTTTAAACTGGAAAAGAGAAATTATATTCCATGGAAAAGTTAGACTTAAAGTAATTAAGGAATTTTGCTCATTCAGCATCGTTCCTGATATGTTTGCTTTGTAATTGATGACGCATATTCCTGCCTATAACAATAACTGGAATGAGTGGTAGTGGTGGACTCCTGTTATAACGACTCTCACTTTTCAATGTTACTCTTCCTTCGTGAGACCCTTTAAGCGAATCAAGATGGGAAACTGAGATGGGTGTCTGGAAATAAAATGGTGTAGTAAAAAGATGGGGTTTACTTTCAYGTCAAAGGTTTTAGACCAAAACGATCAAGTTAGATGGGACTTAAGATTTGGACGAATTAAATTCATGTTTTCATTAAAATACTTGACATTTCATAGAAAGGTTTGCCAGATTCATGAGCTAAAGGTCAGAAGAAGGGAAAGATCTGTCTACTTTCCTTTTGTCTTTGTGACGCTTATGTTAGTGATAATATCAGACCCGGCGGTTTGTTTTCACGATTGTGTGTATCTTAGTTCTGGTTTTGAGTTTTTCTGCACTTTTTGGTTTTAAATCAATTCTGTATTTGTTTTGTTGAATCAGGGCCTCTGCACACGTTAATACAATATTGTTTTAAGGTAATGGAGATCTTTAAACTTCTAAAATGTTTGATCATTCTTGAATCCATTTAAAGTGTGCCTCTTTTTTTTTTGTTCCCATGATGTGTGCCTAGCAAAGCAGTCCTCACAGAACTGAGGTCATTCTTATTGTAATATTTCATATCCTTAGAGTAATATTTCATTAGTATGTGCATAGGCAAATAAAAATCATAATAAAATATGATAACTGAAAAGTATAAGCGTTTATGTTGTGTTACCACATGTCAAGAGTGATGAGTGGATGAAAATTAAGCCATTAGGTTTTTGGAACTTGTGGTTATCTTTTAAGATTTTTTTTTTTTTTTCTTTTTGACAAACTAACACAATAATCTAACTCAAAWTTGGGGGAGTTAGATTCCCCCCCCCCCCGCCCCCTTGTGTTGTAGTAATTGGCGTGGATTGATTTTTATGTGAAAAGTTTAAAATTTGTTGTGGAATCTGGTAATTTCCATTAAAAATCTAAAATGTTAATGTTTAGTAATGGATACCCTTTGACACACGTGAGCAATTGCCTCTTCAGTGCATGACACTTCACGCCGCTTTTTTCATGTTCTACTCCAGACTGTACCTTTCTCGCAGTGAGGAGCTAGCGCTTTCTCATTATTTCCCAGCTGTAAATCTCTGAGATTTCCTATTCCCCCTGTATTTTTTTGCCTTGTTTTGTATTGAGTCATAGTCAGATGTTCTATCCTGAGGTGAGTTTGCTTAGTTTTAGAATGTATGCTTAAGAATGAATGAGCTAATTTCACCAGCCTTAATTCGTTAGATTAATATAAATAGTACAAGGTAAACGAAGATTGCGCCTGTGTGAGTGATCCTGTGTTGGATGTGTTTGCTTTTTCTGTATCAGTAGTCTTTTTATAATAGCTGCCCAATTTTTTAGTTTTCTTACTTAAAAGCCAGTAGATCTGGCTGGTGACCTCAGCTTGTCTCTGTAAATGTAAATTGGTAGGCTGAAATGCCATATGAAGAGTTCAGAAAGAAATCAGGATAACGCTAATGAGTAACAAATTTAAAATATTAATATAAAAGATGTTTTAACCATTGAAAAATTTTAAATGGGGAACTTTGTTGTACCTGCTGGCTCATAATAAGAAATAAGTTAAAYGTGTTTCATGACTCTAGTTCAACTGCAATTGTAACACATTAATTAACTGTGTCAGCTATCACCTGCTTGTTAATTCAGGCTGTTATCACCGTATTATCAAGCTCTAGGTTGGGGGATGACGACACATTGCTAGCGTCAGAAAACAAATCTGGGATAATGGAATACTTTTTAATACGCTTCAAATACGAAGTTACCTTCCCAAATGCATATATGAGGAGACTGTGTTAGATAATAAGCATCAAAGTAGACGTTATTAATATCCTAAGTATGCTGTGGCCCCGCAGCCTTTATTTTCAACCTAGGGGCAGAAAATCCATGTATAGGAACCAAACCCATACCTTATTTTTCTTACACTTCAACACCTGATTAATAAAGACGTTTGTGCCATGACAGCTTTCTCACTGTCGTGGCACGTAGTATTTGTAGGTGGTGGTTTGTGATCCGCAGATGAACTGCATCTTGCCCGTGGGCAAGGGTGTGAAAGGCCACCGAACTAGTGGCACCGGCAAGCATATGACCCGGGGGGTCCTCGCGCGCAGGGGAGGGAGGAAGGTGAGGAAGAGCATGGAGCTAATCGTGGTTTACATCTGAGGCACCAAATGTGCCTTCCCATCCCGTGTGTTGGAGGAAAAAGCAGTCCAATGCCTTCTTTAAAAGGCATATAATAAGTCATAGAAATGTATTAAGATTTATAAGCGTAAGTATGGAAGTGTTTATTCCAATATTTGGAAGCTTTAAACGATATTAAAAACAGTACAAAAAAAGGTCGCGGAAATCTTAACCTTGCTGAAAGTCACAATCCTCAGCAGCTCTGTAGAATCAGGCCTCAACTCCCTCCTCCTGCCTCAGTTTGCTTACGACGCCAAGTGAAAGGCAGACTTTGCAATGCACCTTGCTCCGTTATCGCTTTCCAGCTTCTGTTGTAGGCATTGCATGGTCTGATTATCATTTTGTGCGTAGAGATCCACATGATAAAGGTATTTCCAAATACGATTTATTAACGCTGTCAAGTTCTCTTCCTCTTAAGTGTTTGTTGTATTAGGGCACAGAGTGATGGCGTACGGGCAGTCTCCATGATGGRCAGTGGAAAACTGAAATTTCCCATTGTTGAACGTTAAAATAGTTGAAAGAATCAAACATATTTCTTCCAATAATTAAAAATACCTGATATTTAGTACTAAGAGCAAAACAGTGTCCTTATCTCTTGATGATATTTTAATCTGATTATACAGAAATGCAGGATTCTAACTAAATTGCCCTGGCTTTTATTTTGCTTTTATTTTTCATTTTTGAAAAAAAAAAAAAAAAAAAAAAATTAAAATATTAATTCAGCTTTTTGGAGTACATTTTCATTCCAATACATCCGTTTATCAGAATATTAGCCGTTTTCTAGATAAATCTCTCATGTCCATTTTCAGATTCAGTCCATCTTTCTCTTCATTTGTACATTTTAAAGAGTTTCTTCCCTGACAGAGAATATTGTAATTTTTCTTGACATTTATAGACCATAAGTGGGTACCAAGGTACTACTGTAGAGGCAATCTCTGTGATAATAAGCTCTCATAAGAAATGAGTTCCCTTCTGTTTTGAAGAAGGAGAAAATTACAAATTTGAAGAAACATTACAGTTTGAGGAAAATGTGAAGCTGGAGGGAGTGGAGAAAATTAGTCTCGGGGTAGGGGGAAGCTACGTAGTATCTTTAGACTAAATATACTCTAATAGATATACTGTTACCTCGCAAATTGTGCYTCTCTGAATTTAATAAACTTTGTCAAGACAATACTTACCATCACATTTTATATAYTTGTCATAGAATCATAGAAAACTGGGTTTGAGGGGACCTCTGGAGGTTGTCTACTTAGGCCTCCTGCCAACTTATATTACATAGCAGGGACACACTGACTTTATAAACTCTCTTTTATTGTTTGTTTCCTCCTGGAAATAAGAAAATATTGCAAAGTATGAAGGAAATTGGAACCTAGACTGTTGTTAGGAAATTCCCTAGCTTTACCGATTTTAATAAACTTAAGAAAACTGTTTCATGAACTTTTTCATATTTCTATTCATCTCTTAAAAATAGATTTCCCCCCCCCCCTTCTTTTTAAGGGCTAACTGATGAAATTAGTTTGATGAATTTGTTAATGACCGCAGCGTAATGGCAGCTCCTTCCTTAACTGTTCCATGGTCCTGTTTTCCAGAGACTTCAGAGAAAGCTATTCTAGTACGTTTGCTCATTTCTCTTAAAGTAGAGTTTTTTGACTTTCGTACTTACCTTACTACCATCACTTCAAATTCATTCTGATTTGCAGGCTGCTTCTAGAATTTACTCTCCTGTAGGATGCTTTTCTTCAGTTTTCTCACCGCCTGATAGGCAAGGTGAGGCTTTGAGAGCTGGCTTTGTTACTGTGCAGAAGGCAAGGCCGAGGGGAATCTCATCCCTGTCTTCAACTACCTCCTGGGAGGAACAGAGAAGGCAGGAGCAGGTTCTTTCAGAGGGAAAAGGAAGAAAGACAATGGGCTCTGGTCGCATCGAGGCTAGATCAGGCTGCTCAGAGAGGTTGTGCCATTTCCATTCTTGGAGAAATTTAAAGTCAACTGGAGAGTGCCCTGAGCAACCTGGTTTAGCTTGGAATTAGCCCTGCTTTTGGAGGGGGTT
Source organism: Phoebastria nigripes (assembly GCA_035582835.1). Lineage (NCBI taxonomy): Eukaryota > Metazoa > Chordata > Aves > Procellariiformes > Diomedeidae > Phoebastria > Phoebastria nigripes. The sequence continues at coordinate 3,924,859 of JAYKAV010000778.1, forward strand.
GGACTAAAAGACCTCCACAAGTCGCCTCCAACTTAAATTATTTTATGGTTCTAATTTGTCACAATCAAATTCCTGGTGGAGGGGAGGAGGGAACAACTTACTTCTGCGTTGTTTCTCCCCCTGTAGAAGCACCCTAGGCAAAAAAGAAAGTATTTGGAGTGTTTGCCTGCTTGGTTTCTGGCCCTCTTAACCAGTCTGAAACTCGCTCTCCTGAGTCATCGTTATTACAGCCCTATTAACGTCTTGTTTCTTTAAGAACACAGCATACTGGTAAGAATATAACACCACTAAATTTAGCATTGTATCTCAAATTCTGAATAGTCGCCTGTACTTTTGCTGGATCTATGCRGGAAGTATACACATTACTAAAGATAGACTTACATGTGTCAGGTATGTACTTCACTGAAGCGGTTATACAATTTGTAAGATTTATTTCTGTCTTCTTTCTTCTTAACTTCGTTGTTGCTGCTGTTACAATACGGAATTCATTTTAATAGGAAGATGAGAATTCGATCCTGTATACAGTGCAGAAGGAAGATAACATTTCCTTGGTTCTTGATTTTGTAACTAAATGATTTTGGCCCTTTCACATTGCAAAACCTTTAAGGCTTCATTTAAGATTGAAAAGAATCAGCCTCTGTGACAAACGGAGGAATATTTGGCCATCTTGGTAATACTAGGTATATATGCTGTAAGTGATGCAGCCTTATGTAATGATTAAGAGCTTAGGTAATACCGTCTGGTGCTGTTATAGCCCTGGTGAGTCTTTACCCTGTCACAGATTTCATTTTATAACCTTTGGCAGTAACGTGCTTCCCACGGTGAAACGGCGTGGAGCATCTCTCAGAGTTTTAAGGTTCTCTATTGATTTCAATGTTTTGTATGTTTCTGCCACCTGAGACAATTACATGGTCTATGTATTGGGCTTCCATTGTTACCAGCTTCTGTTTTCATGTTCCTTGTATCAATTTGAAATTTTGGGACTGCTTAATCTGGTTGTGATGAGGCTTTGCAGAATGAATCTTGCCAGGGTTGAGTTGATCGCAGTCCGGAGCCCAGCAGCAGCAGGCTTTTTAGTCTCCATTTGGAGGAGTCAAATACTTTCATAGACGTTTTCAGTAGAAACGCTTCTGCTTGCTTTGAGCTCGGAGCTTTCTATATACTACATTATATTTCTGCCATGCAAAACATTGGCTATTTTCCACTGGGGAAATGTAGCTCAAGTAGCATGTTAATGTCTTCTGTACTAACCTCAAGGCTCTTATCTGTGTTGTTACTAGAAGCCAAGTGGCTTTCTCCAGCATCCTGTTGATACTCTGCCTGCTGCTACTAAATGTGACCTTGAAGTGCACTGGAGTTTAATAGTCTGAATTCTAGCTGTTCTCTCCTACACTGCATTTGTTAACTAGGCAGGATCTTTACCAGTAAGCTGTTTTAACGGTTTTGTTTGTGTAGATGTAGCTTTTCTGTGCAAGCCCTTATAGCGCTTTTGAATCTGAAAAACTGTCATGTCGAGATGACGCTTTATTATTCAACATGCATCCTCTATGTAACTGAGTCATACCTGCTCACTTCAGTAACAAAAACGTATGTTTTGCTACCATTAACCATGGTGAGTCAGCTTAGGCAAGGCAAAATTAAGTTTGTGGGCTATTTTGCTTTGTTTTTCTTAATAAACAAGTCGCAGTCTGAGACATCTTAAAAGAAAAAAAATCAGAGTAACGCATCTCTGTGTGAAATGATTTCATGTCATAGTTGGGTTTTTGGGGGGGCTTGGGGGCCATTTCTGCTCCTTAGAAAATTATTGATCTTCGTAATACATGTATTTAGGGTCAGAAGCAGATACAGGAGAAAAAAATGTAAGCAGTCAGTCAGACGACAAAGATTTTACTTTCTGACCTTGGGATCATTTGCCCAGGTTCATGTGTTTGGAAGCCCTCCCTGTAGGGTGAAGGTGCCCGTCACGTAAGATGAAAAATGGTGAACAATCCCTCTTCCTTCCCTGTGAACTAGGAGAAAGCTGTTTCCTGGTTTGTGTTTCTCTTGTGATGTATGCGTGGTTTAGAAAATAACATGACAGTAGCATAGGTATGATGGTAGGGTCGCTTGTGTGAGAAGAGGTATTTTTTCTAATTAACACTGAATGCAGTTAGGTTGATAGTAATTGTAAATTGAGAATAAGTTCCTGTGTTAGAATCATTGATTTCAATTATTATATGGAACATACGAATGGAAAACAAAAAACCCAAACATTATGAATGTTTTCAATTCAGATATTCATGCCAAACATTAATTTTGGTATTCGTAATGCAAAGTTTTGTGGTAGTTAAGAAAAACAGTGGGAGTTGAAAATAATATGGCTGGCACCATGAAAAGCAGCTTTTTTGTGCAAGTTCACCCCTTAGGGAGTAATTAAGCCGTTACATGTACCTTATTCCTGGCATCTAACTTACATGCAAATGAAAGCACCAAAGCTGAGACCTTGTATAGCCATATATATATATATAGTCAGTGGAGATGAATGGACATCTCTGAGGAAGTGACTCAAAACGCCTTAGTTACATACTTAAAGTATATGACTGCTCCCCCTGTGTGTAGAATGTGCTGAATGAAATTCTTTGAGCCTTGCCACGCATGCTTTCTGACAGCTAGAGAAATAAATAACAAATGAAGAGCYGTATCCAGCAGAGTTCTGCTGGATAAAGTTCTTTCACGAAGGACGATGGCAGGTTTATTTACTGGGGCTGGGGAGAAGTGGGATAATAGCTAGAGCATACTACAAGGATTACCACATCTGTCCTGGTCTAAATCTTCTCTTGGATTGCCTTTTTGGCCGCAGGCAGCATAACTTGTCCAAGCTTCAATTTGCACGTCTGCATCAGTGAATCTTCTCGTGACATTTCTGTTACAGGTTTGGAGCAGGGGAGGGTTCTGAAATTTAATCAACGTTTATTAACTTGAGTCAGTTGCCAGTTCCTTCTGCAATCTCCCGTCCTTCTAGGGGAAAAGCACAGGAAATTATTATGTCCACAGTAATACTGGTTCTCTGTGCAACACTTCCCTCCCATCCTTCAGGATGCCTCTTTGACCTCTTTCACACTATCCCCAAAAAACATTTGAGCCTTTCAGGTTGCTCTAGAATCAGTTTTAAACCTTTGCAGCCTCCCAAACATCTTCCAGGCTTTCCTGGATACCAGCCCACCAGGTTGTCCTTTTGGAGTCTTCTGTCTGCTTCCAAGGCCAATCATAGAATCGTAAAGGTTGGAAAAGACCTCTAAGATCATCGAGTCCAACCGTCAACCCAACACCTCCATGCCCGCTAAACCATGTCCCTAAGCGCCACATCTACACCTCTTTTAAATACTTCCAGGGATGGTGACTCAATTCGGCTGCCCAGACTTAAATCCATTTTCTTCGTTTCCCTCATTATCCTGTCTCTGGCACCAAGCGAAGGGGGAGCCAAGTCTTCTCCACAAGAAAGAATCGTATCACCCTGTCCTTCAGTTCTCTCTCTAATTCTTCAGGTATTTTTTGGCTGAATAGGAAGCTTGATGTATCTTTCAGACACAATCAGAATTTATGTTCATGTTAATCCGTTACCAGCATGCATGCATGCAGCTTTTGTATCCCTAAGGTAAGAACATTTATACTTGCCTTATCGGAGTATTTTAACGCTGGATTAATTATAGTTGATCACAGTAGTAAATACCTTTAAGGAGTATCATAGATAATACTCCTTGCACAGTTTGAAAATATTTTAAAACAGTTTAGAAGCCTGCTGTCAAAGGAGATTTTCTAATAAATATTTGATTTTTACCCTGTAGCTTGCTATCAGCGTAGTATTTTGAAACTGGAAGAGAAAAGGTAATACTAAGGGAGAAGAAGGAACTTTACAAAGGTTGTGCTAGTCCTAAGAATGTTTGAAAAGAAAACAAACCTAAGGCACTTGGAAACAGTTCAGGGGTTTCTAATTAGATATGACATGATATGATATGTGATGTGATATGATATATAGGCAAGATTATTCACCTTTTAAGTTCACCCTTCTTTATTCAAACCAAACCATGCTTCACTGATTTACTACAAGTCCTGGAATTTAGTTCTCTGCTCCTGCCAGCTTGTCTTAGCAGCGTAGGGAAATTTGTTACACTTTGGTTTGCAATCTGATATGAGAACAAGGTGTTTTCAGAAAAGCAGATGTTCTTTTTACAACTGCAGCGTCCTGGGTTCAGCCCTGCTTCGCGATGGCTGGCTTTGCTGGACCCGGCTCCCGCAGGCGCTGCCAGCATTCCGGTAGCGGGGAGGAACTTGCCGTCTTTGTGCTAAAGGAACAAATTAAACGCTGTGCTGCTCAGACTGGTTTTTCTTTATTCTCTGTGGATCTAGTTGCTTTTGCTGCACAGGAAAGTGGGTTGTGTTTAATAGAATCTCAGCTGGACTGACTGGCTTAGGCACAGCTCGTGCTCTCTGGATGGTTTTCTTTACGGCTCCTGAACTGCAGCTGGCTTGCTTCTGGCCAGTTAGGAATGGAGAGAACAAACTGGCATTTGCTGCTTTGTATCCATACAGATACCTCTAGAAAACAGGGATTTAAGAAATCTTAATAAATTACCTAGTCCATCCTACTTCAGGAAATTGTAACAAAAATATTATTAAAATATGTGGGAATAACTTGTTCCTAAAAACCTTCAACAAAGATTTGCACGCTTTCCCCAGGCAGTCTTAGCTATAATTTCAGTTATATAGCTTTTAAATTGTCTAACTTCCATCTTTCTTGCTGCAGTTTAAGCCTATGATCTCTTGACAATTTCCAAGTGAAGAACTAACTTTGCTACAAAAAGGCGATAAATCTCCTATAYGTCTGAAGCCTATTATCATGTCTCTGCTCTTCCCTTCTCTAGCCTGAGTAAAATCAGTTCTTTCCATCTTTCCACATAGATCTTGGTTTATATACCTCTGATGACTCTTAACGTTCTCCTCTGGACTTTTTATATTTGGGCCTATTTTTCATGAAAAGCGACGCCCAGAACAGGACGCAATGTTCCATTTGAAGTTTGACCAGTACTGCCTCGATATTCTGTTCTAAATCCCAAAGTTTCTAAAATGTTTTCACTGTTGAGTAATTGGAAGGCAGTACATGAACTCCTTTACTGGCATGAATTTCCCTCGGCAGAAAATCTGGCCAAAGCATCTGTGTATCAAAGAGTACATGACTCTCCTTCCACTGCTGATGGGTAGGAAATGTCACAAGAACAACAGATCTTGTACTATTTTTACCAGTGAAGCTGTGATCTGCAAATTAAACCAAGATGAATATCCTTACGGGTTTGTTCCTGTTAGAACACCCACGTTCTGGTGCAGTGCAGGTCAAAGCGCACTCAAGCCACTCCAAACCATAATAAGATAACAGCCAAGTTTGAGGTATGTCCCCTCTCTGGTCTGAATGTTTGGATATGAAGCAAATGCATTTCCTTTTCCTCTAACAGACCGAAAAACCCTTGCCAGCTGTTTTATTGCCTTCCTTTAAACAGGATGTCATATGTTTTACTTAACCAATCGCTTTTATACATCCYAATAAGACGATGCTTTTTTTCACAACATCAAGTCGTTGCTGACTTGTCTTCAGATTGGGTTATCAGTAAGCCCCTGATCTTTTTTTCTGCAAGAAAATAAGTTTGTGCTGTTGATTATTCCTGCCTAAAAGCACTACTTTGCAGTTGTTGCAAGTGAATTGCCTTCTGTTTAGTTCAGGCTATTCCTCTAATTCAAGTTCATTTTGAATTTCAACTCTCCTCTCCCAAAGGCGACGCAGCAGTTCTACTAGCGCAAATTCACAGTCTGCACAGATAATGACATTTACTATGTATAAATTTCACCTTAAAAATGTATCCATAACCCATATGAAAATAATCACTATAAATGTAATTAACCCAACTGCTTTTCCTTAGTCCTCACAGATGTCTTTTAAGAATGAAAAAGCCTGTAGCTTAAATATATTTATTTCAAATTCTTCATCTTAGGACTTGAAAGTCAAATTTGCCAAACATATTTTCAGGATTAGTTAAGGAAATCATACGGGCATTTCATGATGTCTTTTTCAGCTTTGGGTTTTTGGAGTCTTGGGTGTTTGGTTTGTTTAGTTTTCCAGGTGTTTCTACTCTCCCTCCTCCGTGTTTCTGGTTCATCAAACAAAACAGTTATCTCGGGTTTTGGCTTACAATGTCGGATGAACCATGCCATTGTCAATGCATCCTGCTATGCTGGAGTATTACTGGATGTCATCTGCAGGTATTAAATGAAGATAAGAATAGGTTGATTGTCAGATCTTAATTTGTTTCTGTATTTCTCTAAAGAAATGAGGCGAACAATTACCAAAATGAGTGGACAGAACCTTCTCTGTAGCCATGTTGTTGCGCTGAAGCTGGCAGAACAAGGCTGGTACAAGCCGGGAAACCAGGCTGTCCTGGTTTGAATCTCAGTTGTGTACTTCYGATAGTGAGCAAGGAAGGATTTGTCTTTTACAAGTTGTAATTTCTCCATAGGTGGGGCTGAGTCTTGTGGCTCGTAGACCTTCAAGATAAAGTTGCTTGAGTGTATTTCTTCACAAAAAATTGTCTGTATTGCAGATCAAGGTGATCATAAATCATATGCAGGGCCAGAATGCTAATATGCAGGTACAGCTCCTGTATTCAACAGCATGAGTACGCTTGTACTCTTTAATGTTCTCATTACTTTGTTTCTCTGCTGAGGAAAGACCAGTTTCATGAATTAATGGACATTGACATATGAAGGTATTTTCTTAAAAGACCGTTTGAAGCTTTTGGGTCTTTTGAAGTAGACATATGGTGTTTAACAGCAAGGRCATTTTCTACAAAATTACTGTTGGGGCCTCATTAGGTTTTAAAGATTAGAGATGACCAATCAGGCATGCTCCAGGTGTTTCCTCTACTATAGCTAATTGTATTGGAAATATGACCTTTATTTTCTTTTGAATCATGTCCAGCAAAATGGATTTGTCACTTATTATCAGCGAATTGGACTTTGGTTTCAGGAATAATTGTGTTCTTAATTGTGCATAAGAGTTTCTTCTCTTCCTCTCCAAAGAACATGGATTATGATGAAGAAGGTAGGAAAAATAATCCCTTACTAGATTGAAACCATCAAGATTATATCACAAAAGATTGAAATTGTCAGTTTCTTCATTTAAACTAGCATTACTGGAGAGGGCAAGATCTGTCGCTCAGCCAGGGATTCCTGTTTCTTGTATATCAGCAGTTTTTGTTGTCTTTTTTCTTTAACATTAATAAAACATCCTTGTGAATTGGCCAGATTCTGTGCACAGTACTGTGATTTAGTAAAATTCAGTGTTACTCATAATTTTCAGAAGAGAGTGCTGAAGATTTTCAACCTTCACTATTCAAAATAATAAGTGCTAAAGAAGTACGCAGCCTTTTAAAAAGGCTTCCTAGAAGAAAAACTTCCATGCTTAAAAATACATAACTCCTAAAAAGAAATACTGTCGTTTCCCTGCAGTGATGATAGCACAGTCTGTAGAATAGATGTCTGTTGGCCTTCTTAATGTATTGCCTGACCTGATTTTTGTAAAGTGCGACTACTGTATTAGGAATCATCATCCAAATGAAAATTATGGCAGAAGAGTTCTAGTTTTAAAATGATTTATACCAAATGATCGTGTACATAATTGGAAGTAGTTTTTAAAAGAACTGTCTTGTGTCCAATTTAAAAGGGAAAATAATGGAATACTGAATGCCAAGTAAAGTTTTGGTATCTAGAAAAAGATTAGCAAGGGAGACATAAAAGTTTTCGTTTTCTCTACCACCGTTCTTCTATGGAAAATAAATTTGCTGTCTCACTTGAACTTTCAGTCTTCTGGCAACAAAGGTACATGGCCATAGTAGTTGGCTTTTTTTTTAAAAAAANAAAAAAAAAAAAAAAAAAAAAAAAGTGTACAAAGAACCCCACCCTTGTCTAGCCTAATTCCCCTGGCTTGCACGTGGGAAATTTTGAATTTAGCAAATGGAACAAGTGTGGTCTGAATCTGCTCTGTTTGGTAGCAGTTGATAAGTTGTGTCAAAACAGTCCTGCGTACTTGGAATTAAATTCTGCACATTTTTGAAGGAAACACTTGCAAATACTACCACGCTGCAGAATTGTCTGAAACAGTTGTTGGTGCTGGTACAACATTGGCCAGGCGGGAATGGAATTAAAATATTTCCCCTCYGCCGTCTGCTCGAGGCTTATCAGCTGCTAATGCCATACAGAAACTGTGTCTGTCTATAGTACCCTGATCCAACCTAAAAATATTTTCCTGCATAAACAGTTTTCTTTTCAAAGAAATCTTTCAGCAGTTTGGGCTTTAACAACCATGCTTTAATTGCAGTCAATTTGTCTCGCCCCAAAACCTCCAATGCATCAAAATCTGCTGCCCTTCACAATTAATAACTTAACATCAATGGCATTGACATGAATGGAAACACTCCAGGTTTACAGTGGTCCGGTGCAGACTAGTTAGTGACTTCATATTGGAAAGTATTCAAATTCTGAGTCTAAATGAACTAGACACAGAGCATAAATTTAACTTCACATCCTTTAAAAGTATACTAAAATATTTTATGCAAATGGCTCAAACACCGCAGACTTCATATAATAAATTTCAATCATTTCTTTTAGGAAACCTTAGCAAAGGAAAGAGATTGCTTGGAAATGAACTCTAGAAAAGTTTACTGTAAATATAAATCAGTATAAACAAAGACTTATTTTAGTGTTTCTTGCGGTTCAAAAACGTAATTTTTTAAACTTATTTTATGTTTTTTATTTTATTCTTTTTGCCAAAGACAACCAGTGACTGTACTTCATCTCCCACCCCTGTGCTGGGTGTATGGGTCACGCTGAGTCAACGTATGTAACTCGTGGGAAAGTGTGCTTCATGCCTTCCTCTGCGTTCCCATTCTATCGAGCAAGTGGTGCTCAGTCAGCGTCAGGGACTAGGAACGCAACATGCTCAGCCCATGCCACCTCCTGTCGTGGCAATGTCCTCTCCGTACCTGCAGCAAGAGGGGGGAAAAAGGTGATATACAATGATATAGGAAACATTTACCTTTTCTACGCTCATTATGACTCTTCAGATGCTTAGAACAGCCTTAGAAAGCTGGTAAAGAGCCAGAGATCCGGTGCAGTATGCTGATAATGTCAAGTTCATGGGTCCATCTCTTGCGTGGTACACACAGGAAACGAAGCAAGCAAATGACGTTACCCAGAGATAAAACTTCATCCATCTCCAGAGATGAAGTCCCGATTAGATGATTTACTAATTTTCTTAAGTGTTAATGACTGCGCTCTTCCTAGTGGTTGGTGTACGTTTCGGAAACATCGTTTCTCCATTAGTGTATTTTTACATCAATATATCTTTGTTTTGTTAGCTAGATGAACCTAAATTTAAGAGCCAGTGAAGCCGTTATTTACAAGATTTTATTTAATACACACACGTGGTTTTGCCATGGTTAATGAAAAAGATATGACTTATTAAAATAGAAATAATTTGTTAAACATAAAATGTCATTCCCTTAAAGCTATAATTTGATATACCTTTTAGAAATAACAATGTGGATTTTCGTAAATTAGTTGTTTAGTTAAATCTAATCTTAATAAATCTAAATAAACCCAGATAGTCTATTTAGGTAAGTGGTAGGCACTTGAAGACAGGTAATACCTAAAAACCAGAGAAATGCACCCACACAAACACACAAAAAACTGAACGCAGCTTAACTGTGTGTCCCCTCCTGTTTTCTGTCCCCTGTTGGGACTGAGGATCTGGGCGAAAAAACTGAGTGTTCCGAGTTCACGTGGTACAACTGGAGATTGGCATGCCAGAAAACATGACAGGGAGGGAACAGATTGCTTCCCTTCGCTGAAATAGATGATTTAACCTATTTACTATGTATGGCACACAGTCGTTAGTCTTTAAGAGAAAAATGTTCACAGGCTGTGTGTGTTCGCTGATAACCACTTGCTTCTAAATTTGCACCTCCTCAATTCCTTATTTAAGGAAGCGAGGAAGGAAAGAAACCGTGTCTTAATTTGCGTAGGTGGATGACAATGCAAGGGCCAGCGAAGCAAGAGGACAACCTGCGGTTGAGCCAAGAGCAAAACTTTTTCTAGGAGGGAGAACGTGCTGCCGTCCTCGTGCTGCCCGTGCTTACGCGGGGCAAAAGAGCCCCAGTAGCACCAATACGCTGGTTGGTGGTGCGGGTAAATGGCGAAAGGGAAGAACTAGGAAAGATGGGCCTGACTTTCCCCCTCTTTCTGTCCTCCTCCATTGTACCCTACCCTCCCACCCTGGACTCGCTCTAGGAATTTTTGAAAGCCGTTTTCAGCGGGACAAAGGATGAGAAATCCAGTATCTGTAATTGTCATCACAGACGTTTGAGAAAGTCACTGAACCATGGAAGCTGCAGCTACTTTGGTCTTAAAGCTTTGGCCCTCCATAGCTGCTTCTGTCGAATGATTTCACGCAGCTTGAGAGACATTAATAAGGTTGGCTTCATAATGCTCTGTGAGAGGAGGATAACCGAACTATTATTCTGGTTTGCTAAAATGAAGAGCTGTGATGGGCAAATTCATTTTAGCTTAGCTACGTGGCTTAAGATACTTTTGCCTTGCTCAAATCTGTCACCTTTCTGAAGTCAGAGGTTACTGCCCAGGTGCCGGAGGGAGCAAAAGGGAACGTAATTTTGTCTTTGCCAACTCAGACCACAGTCTGGGGTATTAGCTTAAACTGTCATTGAAGCTAGGTTTCTGCTAGGACCAAGGCAAATTTTCTTTGGGGTGGGCAACCTCTGAGAGAGGGCACAGAGAATAAGATCTCAAGAGGATGCCACTATTTATTGAAGAGTCGGAGTCCTATGTACTTCGTCCTACGTCTCAAGGGAAGTTTGAGACAAATCAATAGAGAGATTCCACCTTCCCTGAATCCGTGTTTTGCTTCTTTGGCTACCAGTTTACTTTAGGATGGAAAAGTGCGGTGTGCAGGCATAGTGTTTCATTTTGGGGGTTTCTTTTCTAGAAAATAAACTATCTGCAAGTAGTAAAAGGCCATCAAACGCTTTTTAAACAAGCAGCTGAAAACATGGCCATAATTGGGAAGAATTCTGAAGTAGGAGTTATTGAGTCAGGAGAAGGGGAATTTTGTAAGCACATTCCTGAGGGAGTGAGTGGGAGATATCATTCTTTCTGGTGAGAGCGTGAAATAGCGTATATGCATTTTGGGRTTTTATTAAAAGGTACAGTATGCTTCGCATGATTCCACTTGTTCAGCAAGCTAATTTAAATCTGTCTTTTCCATCTATAGGCTAATCAAGAGCTCCATAATAGTCACGCACTTGAAATTTTTAACATTGTGAGATTGTTGTTTTGTTTCATTTTTCTTGTCTCGGTAACACACCTTGGAAATTGCAGATTSAAGGAGAGAATGAGAATTTTCTTTTTTTTTTCCCATCCCAAGAGAAGATGGCAAAAAAGAAAAATATTTTTTCAGCTAGAAAAGCAAAAGAAAAACAGGTGGATGAGCAAAATACAGTGCCTTTTATTTTGTTGGCGCCAGGATTCTGTTTCTTACCACCAAAATATCTGCATTAGAGGTTGTGTAAATGTCTGAACTGTGCCTTCCTCGATCGAACTCCTGTTTTGCCATTTCTGTTTATGTCCTTCTGTCATAGTAGAGCTAGAGGTATTTTTCTCATTTTTCTTCTTCTGAGATTTGAAAAGTGTCCCACCTTCTACTGATGCATGAGACGAAGAGAAAAACAAGAGTTTCAGGTGGTGGTGGGCTTGCCTTTTTTCTTTTTTTTTTTTTTTTTTTTTTTTTTTTTTTTTTTTTTAAATTTCAAGAGAAACAAACTCTTAACTTCTAATGTTAAAGAACCTGGTTTTGAGACTGTCATCAGGATCAGGAACCTGAATGCAGGAACTTGACCCTGTCTGTCCAATATCCCTTGTAAGTCCTGTAGCTGTAAGTAAAATGAGTCTCTCCATTTCACCATTAAAGCTGCTGCACTATTCTTTGACTTGGAGACTGAGTCTGCAGAGCAATAGTTAAGAGTTCTCACCTGCAGTGCAGCTCGAGACCCTGTTCAGTGAAATCGGTTGAAAAGAGCAACTGATAGAGATGTGGGCTTCCTCGGATTTTCAGGCCACGGTGCTAATGATAAAGGCTGACATTTTCCAGTTTAAACTTTTGGTAGTATTGTTTCCACTAAAAGGTTGGGTTTCACGGGATTTTCTAATGAATTTTTTTGACGGACATATTATTTCACCAGAAAGCTGACCAGATTTAATTACTCTGACTTTTCAAAAGTGCTTTTAGTGTGCTGGAGAAGTCTAACATGCAGCGGAAAAAGATAGCAATGTGAATATCCATCCTGACTGTCTACTGATAGGCTGTTTGAAATGTGGGAAACCTGTAGAAGACGCACTGAATTCCTGAAGCCTTGCAGAGAGCTRAATAGGTGAACTCGGGCAAAGCAGTGACATTCATGCAGAAGAAAACCATATAAACCAGAGCAGAAGGCAAAATCAGAACTTCTCATAGATGAATCTGTGAAGCTCATATTAGTTTGGTCTCAGTGACCCCAGTAAGGAACTCCAGTGACCCAGCGAGGCTTTTATTCCAGCACGTAAAATCCTTAAATGTAGCGGATGCAAAGGATATTTATATGCTCAGAAGGAATACTGATGAGAGATTTTTCTGGAGCAAATGAAATAAAAAGGAGGTTTGTTCATAAGCAAGTACTCTAAATCATAGTGAAGCTAACGTCTTAATTTTGAGTTCAACTGAGAAACAGTTGGAACAGCTATTTCAGATCTTGTACAGGGAATGCAGGTAATCTCAGAAGAAAAGTAGATGTTTCCTTGTCAAACTAATCATTCTAGCTTAGATTCTAGCATTGCAATTGACTGTAATTTCAAGCATAGTTTTTYTTCCTTCATCCCACGGGAATGAGAATGAAGACAGATGGGAAAAAGTGGAGGGGGGGGGGGGKAGACACTATTTCTGAACTGAAAAAGTTTGGAGGATTCTAGAAAGCATAGTTAATGCAGACCTATTTAGCTACGTTGGACTGAGATACTTCGATGGGCTGTATAAAATGCCTTGCATTAGATATTTGTTTTTCCATAATACTACAAAACCTTGTGCACTTCATGAAGCACTGAATGTTACCCTGAAATAGCCCCAGAACAGCCTGGGTATCACTGTCATCTATAATTCCAGATATGCAATGAGATACATAGACATATACAGCCATGGGTTTTTTTATTTTTCTGGTGGAAGTCAGGATTTAYGTTAATCCACACTGAAAGAGAAGATATTCTTCCCTTATTCCTTTTTTAATTGTATCTTTGGGAGTGGCTAACTTAAGGTATATAAAGGATGAATTAAAAGCTGTTTGAGCTTTACTGCTTCTAATATATCAGAAGACAATTGTCTCCATGCAACCCTGATATTAACATGAAGTGGAAATTTATTGTCCTTCGAGTTGACCTGTCGCGTTGGCAACAAACAGAATTACTGTTGTGTTTTTTATGACAGGCAAGGATGATGATTTCTCATAGCATATGAGATACAATTTCAAAGAGACAAATGAGAATCAGTCAACGGGTCCGAGAAACACAGTTCAAAGACCCATAGTTCATCAAATATTTATGTACTGTTACGAAAATAAAGGGGAAAGGGAGCTTATGTGACATACCAAAGAACTGAAGAGCCAGCGTAAAACTTCCTTTCACATCCCATAACCGAACCTAACTTACATATTTCAAGAGAAAGTGTGTCCAGCCATGGCTTTTCTGCAACTGTCCCAGGGTGTATGCCATTTCCAAATATAATAATTCGGTTCTTTGCTATTCTATTGTTCCTAGGCTGATGCATCATTTCCAAGCTATGCTCATTGTGACCAAGTGCAGAAAACTAGTTTGCCACAAGATTTTTTTCTTCATAGTAATAATGCAATCTGCAAATGAAAAAGGAGCAGGAGGGAAGAAACATCAGAAAACTCACTGGACTGCTTAAACTTGAATGATATTCCAAAAAAAAAAAACCCCAACCCCCCCACCCCCACCCCCTGCAAAGCAGAAAAAAAATCTTAACTTCCAGGCAATAAAAGCCTGAGAAGTAATTATGCTGTCTGTTAGCTATCTCAGGGTGTCCTTTACACTGTTATTACATATCGTCATGTTTAGATTAGATGCTTTTCAAATTTCTTTTGATTTTAGATAAGTAGCTATTTGTTCTTAAAATACTGCGCTTATATAACAATACCTACTACTGGCTTTATGTCTAAAGTATTATTTACTGAAAGTTGTAAAGAAAAGTGTATAAAAAGTAATGAAAGACTTAATTTAAAGTTTTGGGTAATGTTAATAACTGGATCAAGCCCTAATGAAATCACAAAGTTCCACTCTGATTCTAATGTGGTTTCCGTGGATTTTTCATCTTTCTCATCTTTCTTTCGTCTCCTTTCTTCCTAATATGGTGCAGCAGTCATCATTCTTACCAGGAGAGATTGATGCAGTTTCCCCAAATGACCGTCAGTACTGCTTCCCTGTTGTTAAATAGATTATATCAGAAAGATAGAAGACACTTCATTTTCCCAACTCTGAGCCAACATGCATGTTTAGCCCAGACTCTTAGCTCGCCAAGGAATGCGAGCTAAGGCTTTACAGATCTTTTGCTGCCATCCCTTTTTGTTGCTGCTGACTCTTTAGCCACCCCTCTTGCATTTTCAGCATGCATCCGTGAGCCTGGTTTAGAAAAGCAGATGTTTGATTTTAACATAAATAAAAGCCAAGAAGTTGGTCCTGCAATTTATAGAGCACTGCTCATGAAAAGCTGCRTGTAAAATGAACTGTCGAGGAATTTTACAGTCATGCAGCCAGATTACTAGAATTCAAAATACATTATGTGCTGAATATTGAACAAGTCAACTGGGACAGTTAGCGAAGAACTGGTGCGTTTAGGCAGCATGGTTAAGTTGCAGGGGCACATTCGCAGAACAAGTTGAAAACGTGTTTTATAGCATGCACCCTCTCTTGTGAGAAACCTGGTTAATTGATCCTTGATAAGCCCATTGCTCTCAGACAGTATTCGCAAAGTTGGCAATGACTTATTAAGCTCAAGTTGTCCATAGTAAGGAAACGCAGTACAGGAAGTTTCAGGTTTGGTTAATGTAGATGGATAAAAATCTGTAGAGAACATTGTCGAGACACAAACCTGATCTAGTTTGTAACTGAAAACCAGTTAGCATCATGCATCCAGCTATGTTCTTGCTTTTCGAACCTTTCCTTCTGTGAGGCTGCCTTTGTAAGAGCTCGCTTGTTTTCCACCTCTGGGGCACTGAGCCTAATCATGGACTTTTCTTATGCCTTTCACTGTGCAGCCCCACGCTGAGACTGGGAAGACCAGGGCTCTTTCTACAGTTAYGCCTTTGGTGCTGGGTTACTTCTGTGAGATGCGTCATTTTTCCCTATCTCGCAGTGCCTATATTTAAAATAGGGATGTTGATTTATCTGTTTTGTGGGATGCTTTGAGACTGAAAAGGAAAAGCTGTGTAAATGAGTTATATATTGTTATTACTAATAGGAAAACATAGATAAGAATTTTGTTACTGAGTTAGCTGACAGGCTCCCTGAAGGGTTTACAGCATCTTCTGGGCTGCTTCCCTCCTATGTGACCCATTAGAGCTACACTGAGAAGACAGATTTGTTTAGTGAATGGCAAAGTCTCATACAAACGAAACTGAACAGATGTGACGTTCTGATATTCGGCAGTTTTATTAACATCTTCACGTTCTTTCAAATGAAGATAGCTCTGCGGTATTGTCACAACTCATCAGCTCTGTGTGGTATTGTACAGTCGTAATGCAGACAATACTATACAATGTCAGCAAATTACTGTGCGTGCATTCAGCGGTGCTGATTTTCTCCTCCTTCAACTCTCTTGGCTCCTGAAGAGGAAAGAAATATTTTGTCTTCTCATTCATGACAGATACAAAGCATGCCTGATTCTTCTTTCTTCTCCTTCCCTCTTTTCCCTTTACAATCCCCACAATTCCCATATTGCTCTCCCCACACAGAGATGAGTGTTGAAAATAACAAGAACAGACTCTAAATGATGCTTCATTTGTTTGGCATTACAGCATTTTGTTAATTTTGACATTATTGCCATGATTATTAACCACTGAAATCCGTAATTTCACAACCTTGAAAGCACGTAAGTGATTTGGGAGCCACAAGTTATTTGCCACTGATTGAGTGATGTTCCACGTAGTTAATTGAACTTGAAAAGGTGTGATGGGTTGTGGTCTTACGGTCGTCTTTTTTAACAAATGCTTGGCTCCCACAAGAAGCCCTAATGTTGAAGATCAAATGTGTAGGAGTTGCTTTTCTGTGATGATGGTAATTTTGGTTTGGAACCTCTGAGAAAACAGAGTGTGCCCTTTTAATTTCCCTTTTGCAAAAGAAAAAAAAAGGGGGAGGACTACATCATTCGTGTATTTACTTATACGATATACAGTTCTACTGGGGCAAGAGGATTACAAGTCAAAATAGAGAACAATTTACTGATCTCCTTTGTCAAAATAAGCATTTTGGACAGTGTACATGTTTTTCTCTTAAAAAAGCTGCCATGCTACTCTAAGGACCTAGATGTCATATCAGACCTCCCCATGCACACCTTGACAAATTCAGTTGCCCTGGCTGGAGTGCAAGGGTTACAGAAAAATCTTGAAGGACCAGATTTTTCTTAAAGGAAGCTTAATGATGCAGATTGGGAATCAGTGGTCTTTTTTTAGATGCTGTAACTTGTATTGATTTCATGGAGATTTAGGGACATGTTTTTGAGAATCCCATCAGGCACCTATTTGTGTCTTCAGCTGTAAAAACATTTATAGACTGGTTTCTAAAATTCCTGTGATGTTGCAAAGACTGGAAGTGCACTTGAGCATCAGTTCAAGAACAGGCAGTTGTTTAAATCCGTCCCATTCAAGAAAGCTCTTCTATCTCCAAGGAATTTAAGCAGGTGTGGAAGGTCTGTCCGTACAAAGGGCTCATCCTGAGTCAGAGCTCTGTAGCTATTTAATGAAACAAACACTTTGATAAATGGTAAATGTGTTTCCCTTTCTCCTTAACAACTAATGTTTCTCAAAGAATCACTACTTCTACCTTTTATTTTTATTTTTTAAAAGGGTTTTATTTCTCACGGCTCCAAAAGAAATATTTGAACGAGTAAATGCCTCGCATTCTAAAAGATCACAATTTAAATTACTCTCAGTTTTTTTAAATTGTTTTTAATTCACRATATTATGTTGATTTTGCCTTTCAGCTGTTGAAGTTAGTGATGGAAATTCATGGGCTATGACAATATATGCAATCAATTAGTAACACAACACCATAATTTGTGCTCATTCTTTCTGTATAATATACATGGGTGGGATGTAGTGAACTCAAGAATAAGAACAGCATATGGCTGAACGAGAGAAATATGAYGTATGAGCATCTTCTGGTTTGACTGTAGAACAAAAGGGGTTACTATCGAGCGTCCATCTGGTAGTGACCCATTTGAGTGCCTTAGAGTATGGAAGGGGCAGCTAGGTCCAAAGTACCAAAATAAGATCTGAACAAGGGCCCGGTGAAGTCAGTGAAAACTTCATCCTTAGTTTTGATGTCTGAATCAGGCTGATAATCCCATCCACCTCTGCCAAGTTACACTTTGCCTTGAAGTTCTTTTGTAGTATAGTATAGAATATTATACATATAGAATAGTATACCTCCTACCTCCGTATGAGTGATCTACGTTTTCAAGAGGGTATCTATCCTTAAATCACTTATCATAGGGTATAGGATGCTAATACCACTCTATTAAACAAGTGTTTTCAGGTAGGGGGGGAAAAGCCCCACGGAACGCAGGCGTACAACGTTGATGGCATTGATACATAGGTTTCGTGAAAATACTGGGATTTAATTGTTTAATATATTGAATGCATACTGCCAAAACTTTGTGTGTGGCTGATTTACACCTCACGCTTATCCAACTCACTCCATTACGTGAGTCATCCTTGTGGTATTTTGTCTGGSATCAAAATCACTTACTAACATCTTAAATAAGGCACGGTTTCGTTAATATATTAACATTTTATAGCAAATATTTTATGTGTGCTTTGTCTGGTTTTAGACATAATTGCTGTACGTGTAAGAGGCGTGGTTTCTAGATTTTTGTTGGACGAACAATGATTAGGCACCTGTTTCCATTCACCCCCTGTTACACTCCACTTTATTTCCAGGCCTATTGCACCGCGGTTTCTGTTAGGCTTTTGGACGCTCCCGCAATGCAAACAGTAAAGCGAGATGTGACTGAGGAGCAGTACAAATGAGAAATGTCCAATCGTTAAAAAGGATTAGAAAGCGCAGCAGTGACATCCAAGATAGCGCTAGTTGTTTTGCTAAGCCGGATTGAGGCGGGAAATAAAGAAGCGTTTATCCAAATCACTTCACTATTCAGTCGCATGGAGGCCTAGAAACAGACCTGCTGTTAACCTCCGTCCCTTATTAACTCTAGTTTGTTCTCTTCCGTGGCGTAGGAGACTGAAGGGAAGGGAAAAGCCTAGCAGGATGGTGGGAGGGGGCTTCGTAGTGCCCCATGCCCTGGCATCTCGCAACCATCAAACGCGTGGACTGCCATTAATCACCGAAACGGAGAGCTTTCTGATTTCACTGCGCTCCTGCTCCGCATAGCAGCCTTACATTTTTCCTAGCCTTTKCCTCATTCGGACAGAGCGCACAGATAGCCACTCCAATCCGTTTGGTCCAGGAGGTGAAAAGAGACCTATGAAGTGCCCAGCTCCTGGCGTTACGCTGCCTCGTCGCGATCGGAGGCGGCTGTGGGAGCCGAATCCCCGGGGCATTTTAGCGTCTGCTCCTGTTACAAGGGATGGGTTGGAGTGAGCTGGGCACGGTACCTGCTGGAGTTGTTTTGTTCCTTTTGAGTTCCAACATACGGAGCTTTTAAGAGGGAAAGAAACTGATGACCRCAACGTTTAAGGATACGTGGGAAGAGAGTTCAATTCGTCTTCATTCTTTTATTGCTTTATAGAAATTTGAAAAGCCCTAAAGTAAGAAAAACATCGTGCTTTGAATACAGACATTTTACTTTCCTTTTGATGCCATATTGTACAGTATGTAATATCTCTGATGTGTTAGTTAAACTTTGTCACAGAAATGACTGACAGCCCTGAAACACTGCTCCCCACTCCTTCCTTCCTTTGCTACAAAAGCACACCTACGTCTACATCCACTCAGATAACGGCAGCGAAAGCATTTCATTTCCACGTTGAATCTCCCCTGTGAATAAACAAAGATGTTTCATTTCCCCATGTTGTCAATCAGGAACCTTTCATCTGGGACCCAGGTTAAAAAAATACTTCATTATCTTAATAGGTTATTTCTTTGGGAACTGCGCACAGTGCCTTGTTAACACCGGCCGTTGTCTTAACCAAAAATGGACTTGCATGTTGTGGTCAGTTCTGAAAAATGGATTTTAATACAGTGTTTCTCAAGTGAATCGGGAAGTAGAAAAGAAAATCCAGCAGTGCTAACAACAGTCTGCATTTAATGAGGAGGTAGGATCTAGTTCAGTAGCCAGCAATACGTGACAGAATGCCTACGTAGTTACCAGTAATCGTTGTAAATAAGTAGATGCTTCCAAGTGCTGTGTTTTAACAAATCCAGTTACAAACTGGTTTTAGCAGCAGGGTGATGTTCCTTTGCATCCTGCCAATGTTTTTTATCAGAAGACTGAAAAGCCCATTTTGAGCGTTAGCTGTGTTGTACAAGGGACATGGGGCCATCCCTGCTTAAAGGGATGAGAAACACAAAAGACTAAGAAACTAATATGAGGGTGTCAGAAGGACAAAAGAATTAGAGGTCAGTTGCAATGCTCAAGCTAAAAACTGCGCAGAACCCAGAAGAAAGCGTGTCTCTCGGCTCCCGGCCCTCTGTTTCGAGTCAGGGTTATTCCTTTTGCTAATGATTCAGTGCCACTGCTGTTGCCAGTAAATGTCAGCCCGGAAAACCATCTATGTTGTTGAAAAGTCAAAATGCATTTTTTTCATCAATCCAGATAAAGCCGTTCTCTGTGTTATCAGGGCAGCAGCTTTTCTTGGAAAATGACTTCAGTTCTAGCAGAAGTTCTGGAGGGGCATGAAATGATTTCTGGCATGTGTCTGTCCCAGGATACCTGTAGGGACAACAGCGAAGGGCATCGTTATCTTGCTGACAAGAATGCTGGTGTTAAAGATCTTAAACAGGAGGTGTCTGGGTGGGCATTGCAGTCTGTGATAAAGTTACGTTGCTTGAGTGGATTGAGTGGATTGCGCAGTCTCGCTTTTTCAGTTTTGAATAACAGCTTATCATTTAATATGCAATTGCTGTGTCAGCAGTATCAAGTACGAGTGTCTAGAAATGTGTGATTAAGCTTTAAACGTAAATTCTCCGCTATATCGCATTGCTCTAGGTGGATATCCTGCTATGTTGAATTGCTGCGTGGTATATGGGAGATGAAGGAAGAGATAATAATTTCCTTTTGATGCAAATGTACATGTTTTACAATAATGTTATACGATAGACCGCATTAAGCAGAACAAATAGAATAGCAAAGCTGAGATGAAACAGAAATAATCATCCAAGAATATTTCTTAATTAATCAGCATTCACAATGAATCTCTACACTAGAAAAGGGGTTTCATGCATTAATTCGGGGACTCATTTTGACATTTTGATGATGCTGAGCAAAAATTTATCTAAAAGAGTATTCAATTGAAATTGATGGAATTGATCCTTCTATTTAAGTAGCTACATATTGGTTAAGGGGGCTAGAATCTGTTCTCTCTTTCTTGTAATAGGTGCCTTGAGACAGTTGAGCTCAAGACATATCATCGAGCAGGATAATAGGAATATTATAAACACTAAAGAGAGATCG
Organism: Phoebastria nigripes; assembly: GCA_035582835.1. NCBI lineage: Eukaryota > Metazoa > Chordata > Aves > Procellariiformes > Diomedeidae > Phoebastria > Phoebastria nigripes. Next base: position 3,945,905 of record JAYKAV010000778.1, read on the forward strand.
TGGCCATTACCACTTGATTAGCATACTCTCCATAATAATTTATCTCTAATTTTAAATTAGAGTCTTAAAGACTAATCTAAGGTTTCAAAAGAAACTTAATGGCCTATGATATACTTAAGCTCAATAAAGCGATGAAATGATGACCTTCTCCAATGTCACGCTCAGAAATGGTATGTTTATGTAGTTGTTTAATGGTTAATAGAAAATTACAGCTTTCACAAAGTTTGGATGTTGTGTGAAGGTATCTAAAACACTTGAGATGTCTCTGAAGCTCCGAATAATCCTGATTTTTTTCAATGTCATAATGTTCTTTAATTGTAAAGCAATTATCTCTCTCAAATGATATCATATAAAACCATGATACGGTAGTTGTTAACCTATATTTTACATCTTGTCATTTTGTCCTCAGTCATCCTTGCTATCAATTCAAGGTCATTTTACAGCATTTAGATTGATACAGGCTCTAAGTACTGGATGTATGAATAATACATAAGGACAATATTAACTCAGAAGTAGTAATAAATGGTCAAAATGGGTACTTTAATTAAAGTGTAAGGTAAGAAAATAACTGTTTGGCTGCTACCTTAAGGACTGCTATCAAGTATGTCATTTTTATGAAAGATGTTTTCTTATGAAAGGCAACCATATAATGAATATCTTTCACGTCCCTCAGGTGCATCCACTGAATAAATTCTTCTTAAATAAAGATGAACTAATTTTCGTAAACTGTCACAGAATTATGAGTTTCAACCTTGAGATTTTTAGCTGAAAAATATTTCGCACGTGTACATGGCATTTGTGGTTTGGTTTTTTTTTCTGGTCATGTAAAAATGCCTATGTTATTACCAATTAATGTATTCTTTTAGGCAAAACGCTTCAATGAGACCCTATCTGTAAGAATGACTCGTCCAGGGTATTAATAGTATCTGAGATGGTATTCTCTCCAGCACAGCAGTGAACACACAGGTTAAAATGAAGGCCGCTTTTACACACTTTCAATGCTCAGGAGTTACGTGCTGTAGCACAGGGAACAACCTTTACAAACTGGTATGTGCCGTCTCCCTGTTCTGACATGCTGGTCTTGCTCCAGCCTCATGCAGTGCTTGCAACAGGGTCTGCAGACCAGTTTTTGAAGTACCTGAGGGGGGAATTCTGCCGCATGCCAATTTATGGCTTTTAGACTCCATTTATCTCATTTTCTTCTGTTTTTCCTCCTGTAAAAATGACTGAAGCAGGACTAAAAAATTCATCTCTTACTAATGAATTGGTTTTCCTTTGCCATTTGCTGGCCTTAACTTCAGAGAAATATGCAGGRTTAGTCTGTTTATGTGAGCTTCTCTTCTTGCCGGTGTAGCTCCAGTACGCTCCTGAACTCACAGCAGTGCATTTCTTTTCCTTGTAACATGTCGATTAGGTGTAATATCCGATGGGATCTATTTTTGCTGAGAGCCCAGAATTTGGTGGCAATGTCTGGATTTGTGCTTGGCATGCAAAGTATTTAGTCAAATTGGTTTCTCTTCATGTCACTTACGTGTAGACATGAAACCGAGAGCCCTGATTATGCAATCGCGCATATTTTTCCCTTTTTTCTAAATGAATAACATTCAGTGATAAAGTTGGAAACGTTGTGCTCTGTTTCCACAGCTGCAGCAAACTCGGAGCAAAGAAAACAATAGCTGCATATACACATATGCATTCCAGCTGCTGCCRACTCCCACGTTCTCCTTTATCCTTTTTGTCCTCCCATTTGAGCAGATAAATTGTCTCAGTGACAGGAAAGGTTAGTAGCGGATATGCTGCCAGTTTAATAACATTTTGTAAAAAATAGGAAGTAGTGTATGAAAATACTAACTACAACTTCATTTGTGGGGTGATTTAAAGTTGAAACTTCTGCTTGAGTTTCATTATATGATTTTTATTTTTCCCTGCGCTAACCGCCCCTTGCAACCAAGGAGAGTAACCCCGAGGAAACGCAGAAAAAGGTTTCTGTTTCTTTTCTCGCCCGGCTTGGTTCCACAGTCAGCTATTTTTCCTTTAAAGCTAGCAACTCTAGAGACAAGAGTTTCTTTCCGGCTGTTCACCGAGCTCTGCCTCGCTCCTGGGGTGCCCGTTGCGTCAGCAGGAGTTGGGAAGATGAAAGAGAGTAGAGGTGGTGCATATCCTTGAGATGCAAAATTGGTCAGAACATAGAGCCGCAAAGAACAACGTTTTCTGCCTTGGTTCTCCAGCTTTCGAGCCGCAGGGTCCGTCACTGTGCCGGGGCTTCTGAACCACCACGAGGAGTTCACTGGAAGTCCCTCTGGTTCTTGCTATTGAGAAATGTTTATTTTTGTTAATGTAACTCTGGGTGGCATTTCTAGGTGCCGGATGATAAAAATACATTCGCAGTATAAGCGATATAGTGGTGTAAGGAGATTATTCAAATGACCAAATGTCAGGGCTTGCATGAGATCAGAATTTCCAAATGATTTTGAGGTTGAGTTAATGCATCAAAATCCAAATGGCATTTGGTTAAACAAGGATACCTGAACTCCTGTAGGTCCTTGGAAAAAGGTAATTGGAACAAAACTGTAACATTATTAGTCCACGAATAAATCGCTACCTTATTTTTTTCTTTTCCTGTATTTGATGGAAGAGCCTTAGCTGATTTAAAAACACACAAAAACCCCACCACCGCCCCCCAAAAACTTGAAAGTCGGGCAAGATTCAGAATCTTTCAAGTGAAATGTTTGCGGTAGCAGTGCCAGAGTGATAAAACAGTAAATACCTTGAGTTAAGACTTTTTATGTAAACACTTGGTTTAGAAGTGGATATTTTTCTGCTCTGATTTATAAGCACATAAAAATTCAAGGAATACAGCTGAAGATGAAATGAATGCGTGTATGTCTGCGCGTGAAAACTTCAGTTTTGTTTTATGTGGGCCGAGACAGTGAAAGTCTGCAAAGGTTTAGAGTTCGCATTTCGTTTTTAATGTTRCATTTGCTTCTCTGATCCGTCTACCTTCATAACCTGCCTCCCACCCCCCCCCCAAGCTAACGTTATAAGCTAGAAGATAGAAATGGTTAAATGATGGATTCATAGAGTTGTTGCTGGCGTACGTTTAACATCGACAGAAGACTTGAGCGGAGAAAATGTTCTGAGGGGCCTGTTCAGATTCACTCGGGCTTCCCTGCCTGGACGCCTCTGTTTCTTTCCCCAGGCCAGCAGGAAACCTGAGGCAATGCCACGCAGCCAGGTCTCATCCCAGCGTGCATTCAGCGTTCAGTCAGTTGAATAGCGGGGAATCGGGACTATGGGGACCCGGGGGATCATGCCTGCTTCAGAAAATGGACAGTCTTTGCCTCCCTCAAATTTCTAAAAAAAATTAAGCAGTGTTGGTCAGGCTGTGGCACAGTTTTCTGCATGTCATTTGCTGCAGCAGAGCTCATTTGAACCCTCCCGCCATAACTCATATCCCAGTGAAGAACTGCCTCCATACTCTGGTAATAAATCTTTGCTGCTCTTTTTTCTACAAGGAGATTTTCTTCTGTTAGTCACGCACCCACCGTCTCAGAGAAGTAACTCCCTAGCTATAGTACCATTTGCATGTGTCAATAAAAGTATTTCATATCTCATTCAAGCCAGTGGGACAATATTGTAGATACGCAGAATATCTTACCCACAATCTTAAGCAGGTAGAAGAATAGGCAGCATAAGCCAATACATCCTTTCTACCCTTAATTTATGTTGTTCAGCAAAAGGGTACGTTTTGTGAGGGAGCATGTTTTAATGTAGAAGGAAATGTTTCCTTCACTCCTTAGTGTTGTTCAGGATTTTAAGTAGGACAAAATGCTGCACGGCTGACTTGAGAGTTATTTCCATACCTATAGCAACACTCATGTTCATGGCACAAACTTTGATTGCTTACTTTGGTCCCGTTTCAGCCAACTACCTGGCTGAAATCACATTCTTGTTTAAACTATATGTGGAACTGAAGCCTTAGCTGTAACTTTACTTTGGAACCAAGTATCCAGAACTTAGGGCAGAAAAAAACACTTTCTCCCGTGCTGCTGCATAGCTGCTATTTTTGAAAGACGAACTGTAACTTACGTAGKATAGGCTAAGGCTCCTTGGGATTGTTTCTGAGAAGACTACGTTGCATGAAAACCAAAACTTTTATGCTAGCATTTAGAGAACACGTGGAATAGTACAGAGTTGCCATAGACCATCAATACTGAAGAAATGTGCTTGACGGAGTTTAGCTGACCTGGTCTTGTTTAGAACAGATATTCAAACTTGCTACCGTAACAAATGCTGAGATGCCTACTGCCTGCTTTTGCTCTCCTGGAAGTATGGTAAGTGGAAATTAGCAAAGRCAAGACTTGTCATCCGTCTCTAAGTTAGGAAAAGACTGGAAATCAAAAAGACACAAAAATTTAGAAAACATTTTGCTTATCAGTAAGTTTATGTAATACAAAATGAGAAAGAAGCACTGCGGCTACAGGCTATGGCTGTCGTTGTCATCAGTCTGAAGGGACTATGAATTGATACTCGCTGACTGCTTTGCGGCAATTCGTGTCAGGCTGTGATAGGTTTATTTGCATCTCATTTAAATCAGCTTAGCTCTATCTCTCTGCCCCAGCGTCTCCTGTATCAACCTGCCCCTTTTCCAGCGTTACTCTCTGATTTTAGTTTTAAAAACCTTAGCAGATTCAGCATAAAACATTTAGTTTTTATGGCAAATATTTCTGATGCAAAATCATTTGTGTGTGATTCTTTCATGTTGGTCCATGTCTGATCAGGAACTTTGCATCTCTCTGCCATGTTCTTCACCAGCCTGTTTGGAGGGCTGAAAGCAGGAGAGCTTCTGGACAGCTTCTGCTTCCCTCGCAAGCATCTTACAGAGCTCAAAACAACTTCGAGGTAAATAAGAGTAAACATACCTGCCCAGAGTAACAGCTTTTTCAAACGATGAGGGTTTGTGGACTCCATGCTAAAGCCTCAGTCCACTATAAAGAAGTCTTTATTATATCTATTTTCTCTTATTGCTCATTGAGTCCCGCTTCTAATGATTTGCTGGAGGCAAGTGGGATGTTGGGGTTTTTTTCTTCCCCCCAACTCGGACCTCTGAGGACTGGGAACCTCCAAGTAAAAAATGTCACCGATTTCTATATTCTTTACTCATCTGGAATAGCTATATTTCTAGCTGTTGTGTTATACGAACAGTTTCAGGTAGGATGTCAAAGACTGTTCTTTAGCAGTGCCTAAGCCTACGTTATGGACTGGTATCTACTTGCTATTATGTTATTATGTTTAATGAGGAAATGCATAGTCATCAACAATGATCCCTTTAATTAATGTAGCATGCATACCTCAGTGCTATCGCTCTGTTTGCAATTCCTTCTGGCAAATTATTCTCTTTATTTAAAATATTCTTTTCTAAATCCTAGGCTAGAGTTTATTATTTTTAAAATTGAGAAATTTTTTTGGACATATCCTGAGCTATGCAAGCATAATAAAAATACATTTTCCACATGTACTAACTAGAACTGTGCTAGCAAAAGTGCCTGAAATTAGAAACTTCAAACTGTGCTTCTTTGTTAATCTTCAGTGAGCCTTAAAAGAATCTCAGTTTGAAGACAATTAATGCAGTATTTTAAAATTATGAAAGCTTCAAATCAATAGTTTTGTACATGCATGTTACAAAATTAGAAACATCACAGCTTCTTTCTCAGCGCAGAACCCACCCTGAAGTTAAGGGGGAAAATACTCAATAGAAAACTCCTTAGGGAAACTTTTTTAAGGAAAACTGGTTTGCCCTACATATGTTTAAGACTGCATAAGCACCATGGGGATGTGAGGCATGCCAGGAGAATCTCTTCTACTAGACAGACCTTAAGTCTTGCTCTCTGCTTCAGGGGAATAGCAGTGAAAATGTGCAAAGATTACTGTCATTGATCCACTTCTCTACTTTGGTTTGCTCTCCAGATGAGAACTGGGGAACTAATTTAGCTTTACTACGGACATCAGAAGGGGGAAATTAAGCCTCCAAATGTTAATGCATTCCTCAAGCTCAGGTCAAATTGACTTTAGTGTCCCCGTGGTGATTTACATCCACAAAGACTCTGGCACTTGAATGTACAGTTGACCTTTAACAACTTAATGGACTCTGCACCTTGAGACCGAAGGTAGGAGTAATGTAAAAGCCACTGGCTTAGCTTTGTGTCTTTCTAGATTAAAACAGGAAGGGAAGTCATGTTGGAAAGCAGTATCATGAGCTCAAACTCAGGATGGAAGATTTATTTGTTTGTTTATTTATTTTAAGAAACCTCTGAAATATTTCTCTCGGCATCCAAGAAGCAAAGGACCTATGAAGTCATCAAGATACTCCCACTGGGAGTCCATGGCTTTAAAGTTTCCACTACAAACAAGTAAACAAAGCGGTGTAACAGTCAACTAGCATTAAACAGCTGCCTTAGCTGGAACAGTTATCACAGTGTTTGTACTGTAGACATCTGAACAACTTCCACACTAGTAGAATAGAAATAAGAGGAGAAAACGCGCAAAGAGCGGCCATCCCCATGTAGTGAGGATAAATCAATYTTCAGCATGCATATTATTAGCCGAACATTTCACATAAATTTTACTTAGTTCCTTGTTCTGCAAATTTCAAATTTCAGGTATCTAATAGAGGCAGCCATGATCTAGAAACTCGGAGGGGTAGGGAGAAAGAGAGCATAGTATGTGCGTATAAAGCATTCACAAGTCTTGAACCCCTATACTTTATACAGAATATTATCAGTCTATTACCTTGATGTAAATACTGTCCATAAAGGTCAAAGTCTAAAAAACTATGAAATCACATTCTGTGGCCTGTCAGCATTTGCTTATATTTAACTGGTTACTAGTGGTGTAATTATCGTAATGAATTCCAGACTATTCATGATCATAACTTGCTTTCTGCGTTTGGGATTAAATTCAACCAATTTATTCTAAAGAATTAGCTAATCTTGTGGTGGAAAGCGATGAAATCTGTAGAATGTATTTCACAGACATTTCATGGCAGTTAGTGAGCTCATGAGTTTATCTTCTAGAGAACTCCCCCAAAATCAGCATCTGCCTCTTATTTCCTTTCTGGTTTGCCTTGTTCAGTTTTTTCTTCTCTTGCGCTGTCTAAATAGTTTCGAAACAGTAATGTTGAGACACTTTTTCTATTGCTATTAGTGCCATTTACTTCCATATAATCACCGTCTTCTGCGCAGATTACTTTTGTTTTCCCATGAATGGTCTGCAAGTCCTTTGAAAACAAAATACTTTCACTGAAAAAGTAATATCGGCACATAATGGATCAATTAGGAAGGCATGTGGCACAGAAAAGTGAACAAATCTTGACCATTTTTGTAATAGTGAAGAATATTCTGATAATTAGAGGTTGATATTTCTTTGAAACATTTCTACAGTTGAAATATTTTTACTTAAAATTGATTACTTTGCAGATCCCTTTTTGTATATATGAATATGAAAAATACGTATCTATTTGTACGTGTGCATATATGTATATTCAGAAGCATAGCTGTGCCATAAATAGCATACACACACACACACACATGGGAAACACACCAAAGTCTCATGAAAAAAGACAGCAGCAGAGAACTGAAGCAGGACTGCTGTTATGTGCATTGTAGCCAGCATATTGAATAACTTACTGAGGGGACTGCTGAAATAAGATGCATTGCTGTATGCCAGATATTTTCCTAAGAAGAGTATGTATAACTGAGGCTAATTCTTGATATTTTTTGGTTCCGTATTTGTCAGATTAACAGCGTAGGAATTTCATGCTTGGATATGTAATTGAGAAGCCCTAGCTGGGGAATCTGCATGTTGTTTATGAATTCTTTATGAGAATTAACTTGGTATAAATATCATACTTTCTGTGTAGGCTTTGTCAAGAGGCAAATTGGTTTGCAATGTGTCGCAAATTCTGTTGCCCGTTCCCCCCCAGGCTCAGCTTCTGTGTTGAGGAGAAGGGTGGAAGGATCTCTGTTACAACATCATCGCTTTAGAGAAAATTCTGACTTCCAGCAAAATTAGTTTATCAGGGGAGAAACTGTCTGGCTGGGATTGGAGGTTGATCTCAAGGTAGAGGAGGCTGTCAACGTTTAAGAAAGCAGAAGCTATTTACTAAAATAGCAGGGTGGGGGCAAGGACTTTCTCAGTTGGCTCAAATAAGGGGGATTTACTGAAAGAGTTTAACAAGGTGAAGGAAGGAGAASGGGGAGGAAACTGGTTGTCTTGTGAACATAGTTCCCCGAGGACTCTAACTGAAGTATGGGGCACTGCCATTAGTCAGTGTGGTTTCCTTATTGTAGTTTACCTGTTTTAAAAGGGGACGAATGTTCTACTTGAATCATGGGAAAGATGTGGGTATTTGTGTGTGCATGACATTTCTTTTACAAAAGCAAAGTGTAGATCCCAGGAAACCGTAATTCTGAGAGTTTGCTTTAACTACTGCAGTATCTCCTGTGTCAGCCCCAGCTTGTGAGTTTGGGGACAATTGGATGGGAGGGCTCCAGATCCACAAACTGGTGACAGAAACAATGCTCTGAAAAAGTGCCAGAGAGACAAAGAAAAGCAGCAGCGCTGCAGCGTACTGAGTACAGGCTGCCTTAAAGCAGAGGAGCGCACCACCCAAAGCTTCTGCAATAAATTAGTTGGACTAGAGCTTCTGGTTCTGTGGAAATAAGTTCAAGAACAAAATGGGAGTTACGCAATTATTACAGATTGGCAGGCGTTAAAGACATCTATGGTGCCTTCTAAGATCTTGGCCAGGAAGACATCATATAAAAGCAGACTTTAAGTTATTTATGGACAGGCAGAGCCTAATGTTTTTAATTTTCGAAATAGCTCAGGAGGCCAATCAGATTGGCAATACTAGCAGAATGTGTCAGGAAGTCCCAACTCCTACTACCACAAATTAATAAAAAAGTGTTTTGGGGGAAGATTCACAGTATTGGTGGACCTAGCTGTTCTATTCATAACTGAGAATTTAATCTATTCTCACACTCAGGGAGAAGTCGTCTTTGGTTTACAATGTGCTGTAACATTTTATTTTTTGGTGTCAAACTGATATAAATGGATTTGTCCTTGATTTTTGATACTTACTACTGCCCATGCTGAATTCATTTTCTAATCATATGGAGGCCATATGTATTCTTTACACATACACTGTACTGCACTGCAGAATTTATTATCCTATCCTTTAAATATACTGCTGTTACATGCTCGAAGTCCAGCATATTTATATGCTGTAGATACGCTTACCACTAGCAAATTATGAGGCATTGTAAAAACTGTATTTATCCACGTGATTTTCTATAATCATTGTTAAATGGGGACACGTGAAAGCTTTCTGTGGAGGGAAAAAAAAGTACCTCAAAATATCTGTGCTCCTGTATATATAGGTATTTTGACTAGTTCAGTTCATGGAGGGAAACATTTCATCGAACAGTTAGGCAAGGACAGAAAATGACTGCTGCCCAAGAGATCTAGCGATGACATTATCCCTGCCTTTCGAGTGATCGCTCATAAACCTCTTTCACTGTAACCTCACAGGCGTCCTTGAGTTTTGGCGTCCTCGCATACTTACGCCTCTTACTCAGGAGCTAAATGCCGGAGCATGGGACTGTAGGTGTTCCAGGAGAGAGCAGAGCCAGGGCCCATCATGTGCATGCTGACGACTGACTCAGTTGTTATAATATTAGTAATATCTCTGCTAAGTCATAGCCCATATGCATATCGCATGATGGATGACCAGAAATCAGACCGTCGGGTCTGACACGCGTGCCGTGAGAGCTGGTCCCGAGTCAGCGCTGTAGTTGTTCACGCTCAGAAAAAAAACAACGCAATCGTTCTGCTTTCTGGGGTTTGTATGATACATAAGGGATTCCGTAAAGATCTGTGAGTCTGACTGCTAGCTTTAAAATAGTAGTGCCCAAATAATGGTTCACAGGCAGCACATTGCCTCCGAGATCCTTTGACATTGCTCGCAGCTACAGGGAAATGAAAACATTAAAAATGAGGCCAGCCGGGAGAGAAGCGTGCGATGCTGCTGTGTCATGTCTCTTGTGCAGTATTGTTGCCCACTGACCAAAGGAGGTGGGGGAACCGCTCTTAAACACTTGTGAAGCGAAACAGAGGCCGTTCTCCTGTTTCAGCAGATTTAACAGTATGACCTCGTTAGTTTTTGACGTATGCGCTTCAAAATATTTCCAGAGAAAATTGCTGCATGCATAGCAATATTTTCTGTTACAGTTATGCACGTGGGTGTTCATGCGTAAGGGCCTGAGCGTTTCTTTCCCCCCACTCCCCGCCTGATGCCTGTCTCCTCCCTGCTCCAGGTACCAGATACACACCGGCCTTCAGCACTCCATTATACGGCCGACCCAGCCCAACTGCTTACCTCTGGATAACGTCACGCTACCTCAGAAGCTGAAGGAGGTCGGTTATTCAACACACATGGTTGGCAAATGGCACTTGGGGTTTTATCGCAGAGAGTGCATGCCCACGCAGAGAGGATTTGACACTTTCTTCGGCTCGCTCTTAGGCAGCGGCGACTATTACACTCACTTCAAATGTGACAGCCCTGGGATATGTGGCTATGACCTGTACGAGAACGACAACGCAGCTTGGGATCATGACAATGGCATCTATTCGACGCAGATGTACACACAAAAAGTACAACAAATCTTAGCTTCTCATAACCCTAGGAAACCTATATTCTTATATATTGCTTACCAAGCTGTTCATTCGCCTCTTCAGGCACCAGGCAAGTATTTTGAACATTATCGATCAATAAATAACATCAACAGGCGAAGATATGCTGCGATGCTAGCTTGTTTGGATGAAGCCATAAACAACGTAACCCTTGCTTTAAAGAAGTATGGTTACTATGAGAATAGCATTATCATATATTCTTCAGATAATGGTGGGCAGCCAATGGCCGGAGGAAGTAACTGGCCTCTCCGAGGAAGCAAAGGGACCTATTGGGAAGGAGGTATCCGTGCTGTTGGGTTTGTCCATAGTCCCCTTCTGAAAAACAAAGGCTCTGTGTGTAAGGAGCTTGTGCACATCACAGACTGGTTCCCCACTTTGATCACGCTGGCAGAAGGGCAGATCGATGAAGATATCCAGCTGGATGGCTATGATATATGGGAAACCATTAGCGAAGGCAGACGTTCTCCACGGGTAGACATCTTGCACAACATTGACCCGATTTACACCAAAGCCAAAAATGGGTCCTGGGCAGCTGGCTATGGGATCTGGAACACTGCGATTCAGTCTGCCATCAGAGTGAATCATTGGAAACTACTGACGGGAAATCCAGGATATAGCGACTGGGTACCTCCACAGGCCTTCAGTAACGCGGGCCCCAACCGCTGGCACAATGAACGYGTTTCTTGGTCAGCTGGCAAAACAGTGTGGCTTTTCAACATAACCGCTGATCCGTATGAACGAGTGGACCTCTCTGCAAGGTATCCRGATGTAGTGAAGCAGTTGTTGCGGAGGCTTTCACAGTTCAATAAGACTGCGGTTCCTGTTCGATACCCGCCTAAGGACCCTCGGAGTAACCCGAAGCTGAATGGAGGAGTCTGGGGTCCGTGGTATAAGGAGGACGAAAAGAAAAAGAAATCAGATAAAAGTAAAGGTGCGAATAAGCAAAAGAAGAACAAGAACAAGAAAAAAGCAAATCGGAAAAAAGGGCAATCATTACATTGCCGTTCACGTCTTGCTGGTGGATAGACTAAGCACGCTCTTTTGCCAAGTCTAAGTCAGCTTGGCCCAACTTTCTTGAACTTCTGACAGAATATACTAGAAATGCTAGCTCTGCACTATGGATGAAAGTTGTCATCTTTTAATTTTTTCTCCGATTTCACCAGCACAAGATATCTCAACACTGCCGTGAGCATACATAAACRTCCGCATGACAAACTTTCTCCTCTACAGGATGAATGGTGCTCACCCATCACAGCTACATTCCAGATAACAACGGCGATAACACCTAATTTCAGTAAACTCATTTTTCATGGACAAATGGTGGTTCCTTGCCTAAATTAGTTGGAATATTTGGAGAGTACAGAGATGTTAATGGCAGATGTTCTCAAACTGACAGATGATTCCTAGAGAGAAAGGAAAAACAAAACTTGAGAACCTCTGTGGGTCAGAAAGTGTTAGTCACCAACCTGTGACATTTTTTGATACAACACAGCAAAACCATGAAGCCATCAGAGTAACTTTTCAGAGGTGCTGGGGAGGGGGGCATGAAAGGAGGAAAGCTGCTTTGAATTAGACTTTTTCTGTCTTACATAAATCAGAAATATTTTTAAAATTTCCTAGATGTGCTAAGCTCCCCCCATTTGTCGTAAGACCAGAAGGTTGTTACTCAACACACGTGAACAGCTAGCACACGCCGTGTATAATTTATTATAGGCATGAACAAAAACACATCACCAAAGTGAATGTAATATTTAAACACTTTAAGATAACTACACAACAATAGGTACAAGACATAATTTATTTTACAGCACAATACTTACTTCTCTTCCATTAAAACTTTAATTACTGGGTGATGCAAGGTACCCCGTTAGGTGCTAGGGTTGTTTGGGTTTTTTTTCCTTTGATTTTTAATTTTATTTCCACGATATCATTCAGAGTTTTATTTAACAGATCCATATCCTCAGAGTACTGTAAAACAAGAAAATACTGTATACACTGCTAGGATGAGAAAGGAGAGTGATTCAGGTGCATCATTTCATTATTATTTGCCTCCAATTATTTTGAATGTAACAAAGTGATTATTTTAGTAGTCACGTGAATATTGTTCAGTTTCTGTACAGAAGCTAGGCCATCTTTATGTTTGGGGGGAAAATTCTACTTTAAACCTTCTATTTATGTATCTATTAAAATAGTTTATTTTTATGGCATTCATAAAAGTAGTCTGCCTCTTTTTTTGCATCAAAGATAGCAATTCTGTCCTTGTTTATTTTAAACGAACTCAGTAAGCTTTTTTATTACTATTATTTTTGGGGCAGGGATGATTTTATGACATTTCGCTTCTGAAAGAGAATTTCTTCTTCCAATRTGTATATAATTTGAGACATGGTTCAAACTTTGCCCTTTTCCAAGGTGTCTGCATGGATGATTAATGGATGTACTGACTGCATATTCTTGGTGATCTGTGATAATTGGTACAATACATATGCACATATAAGTTTCAAGATGAATTATGTTAAGTAAAATTGATGATTCATTTGTTAAATAGCTCTAACATATTTTGGTAAAATTTAAAATAAGCATGCTTTTTAACTACATCTCACTTGACTCAGAAATCACATTTATATAAATGGATTACAGTTGAAAAATTAAACATTCGTAAAATCAGTGCACACTAAAATCCGAATCACGTCCAACGCTCCACCACCGCCTGACCTTTTTTGAAAAGAAGGTAACTGCAGACGTATACTGCCAAAACCTAGTAAATTGTGTATTTTCAGCTATAAAGCAGAATAAAGCTGTCATTAACGGAAACTTAGAAACAAGTTAGTCTTATTTTAGAGTTACTTTTGTAATGAATATACTGGGGAGAAGGTAGAAATGGACTTCTTGAATAGTTACCTATAAATACTAATTATAGAAGGATGATGTGTATCTGCATAAGTGTTTAATATTGTCACTGTTATTTTTCATATTGTGTGGTCCTTAAGAGGACTAATTAATTTTCTTAGAAATCTGTCTAGCTTTACATAAGATCCAGACTATGCAGTGGGTAATCAGGAACTCAAATATTCTCTGATTTCTCACTTTCTTTTTTAAAATGTACCATTGATGTCCTTAAAAGAAATGATAATAACGACTTGAGATATTATACTCCAAAATGTGATGTATAAAATTCACGTCTTTGAGAAAATACATGTCTTTTTTGTCTTTGAGAAGAAGTGAGACTTTTTAAGTCAGTCTGGGTCAGCTATCAATACACAGGTATGTGTTCAAATTGGACAAATGTAGAAATGATGACTTTTTATGATGTACCTTTTCTAGTTTGGGACAGAATCTATATTTCAGTAATAAACATTGGGAGAGAAGTGAAGGAAGCAGGAACTGATTTTGAAACATTATACTGTCTAGTTTACAACTTAACACATAAATCGTGATGTTTATGCTTGAAATACCCCTGTGTTGCACAGTGAGTTCAGCATTAGAAAGAAATAGTAACGTTTCCGACTTTCCAAGGCCATCTAAAAAAGGCCAAAGCTGGATGTGTAAGCTAAACTATACATAAAGAAGGACTACGATATTTTAATTTATTTTGGCATAATAGAAACAAGGCACTGTAATAAAGTGTTATCCTCCTAGAATCAATGATCGCCCTTTTCCATGAAAGTTTTATGGTTGCTTTGGCTTTTATTGGACTGAAGCAACCAGAGGGCATTATTCTCTGACAACATTTTATTCTATAATTATTTATGTATGTTCTCTCTCAGGCAAAATGGGAGTCCTTGAAAGTAATCGGTGCAAAGCAGAACACTGGATCAGTTCTTGCATGCCCATGTATTAAATAAATGTGCCACAAGAGTGTTTGTAGAGTACACAATGGGAGTACGTTTTTTCAAGGTTGCGCTGGCTCTTAGTTAGGCTGATTCCCTTGAAATTGATACTCTGATCTGGTATAGGGCAAAAGTCGGATTTAGAGTGGGTTAGAAAACACCCACAATTTGGAAGCCTCCCTGAATCTTTTGCTGAAAAGATCCTGATGTGAAAATACCGTGTTGCAATTTTCCTGTCTACTCTCACGCAGTACTTCTTTTTTCACTCCAGCAATACAATGGTCTCTAGTTTTTGGTGATACCTTATAGCTCTCAAAACTGACTTTCTGTTTACAGAGTTGTAAGTAGTTCATACKCTCTCACAGCAGGATTCCACAGGTTATTTATGTCTCAGAATGTGTTACGTGCCCAATCTCAGGGAAGGTATGATAGGTAAACACTGCAAACAGTTCAAAAAAGGCTACGAGACTTACTGAAACCACAGTCCTATACTCTGAAGGAAAACCAACAGTCCTTCTAATTGCTGCGCCCGCATAGCGAGGGAGTTATCACTTTACGCAGGCTGATACATTCGTGCAAAGGGACTCTTGAAAACCCATTGGTATTTGGTGTAAGTCAGTAACTGGTCTCTCTACTCACATTTTTAAGAGATCTAGAAAAAGACTGGGTGGGGGGAGGAAAGCTGGGCAGGATTTACTTATTATTTTTAAGCTGTCTCAAGCCTTCTATTCTCCGCATGCTATATGGGTACAAGAAAAAGGCAGGTCTGATGGTAACTCTCTGATCCGGTCTTGGTGACATCCACACCTTTGGGAGGACCAACCTGARCAGGGAGACAATATTTCTTCCTTTTCCATGTATCGCTGGTAGCTGTGACCCTGGATCGTCATTTCTACACCAAGGCAACCTGAAGAGTGAGAAGGATAACTGCAGGGAAGAGAGGAAGAAAGAAAAACTCGAGAAAACAAAACAAAACAAAACMAAACCAGAAGCAAGAAAGCCTTGCCTTGTGATCTGTGCTCCCTGAACGTAGTGTATCATGCTGAATTGCTCTTTAAAATCGTGTAAGCGTGAACAATGTTTGTGTTGTCCTTTTCAGGTTTTCTCAATTTTATTCTAAAGCTCTTTGAATTACCTTTCTAATGGTTAGATAATTTTATCACGTTAACTTGTTATTATTATTATTGTTGTTGTGTTGTTGTTATTTAGTTTGACATAAAGCTGGAGACAAAACACTATCCTGGCTACAGATAAAGACCAGTGGAAGGAAGTGCCAAGAATGGTAAGTAAATCTRAAATGGCAGGCTTTACGTATGGGTCATGTTGTAAGATGTGAGGAAAAGCCCATGCGGTTGTGAAGCTCAGTCATGGAATATGAGTTATCATAACTAATGGAGTCATTAGTGTCTGAAGACATCCAAAAGGTTCCCCTATCTGCTGGGACATGAGGCTTTTTGGAAAGTGAATTCGGCCATTAAACCCAGCAACTTTCTCTCTCTCCCTGGAAGTAATGGGTGCTGATTGGATTTCAAGCTGATGAAAGAGCACTTAGGTTTCCATCTGTGCAGGACTGGACATAATGGGTTATCTGAGGTATCGTCTAGACAACATTGAAATTTAGCGTTTTGTGATCACGCTGCACAGAATAAGCTGCTTTTCCTTTCTCTGTGTTCCATGCGCTGCACGTTCAGCAACCAACACTCACACTTCTGCACAGCCATCCACATTTTGAAAGTTGCCTTTTATAAAGAGCATTAGCTTTCTGCAACAGAAAAGTGAGACAGCAGCAAAAGTTAGAACATACGAGGTCGGATACTGGGCTGCAGCATTTAGAGAATAAACTAGGAATGGACTTGCTGTTAAAATTTCTTTCAGCTGAAGTAGCTTCAGATTTGGTTGATGGCAAAGAATAAGAGGAGTTTCCACAAGGCAATTAGACAGAAGAAATGAGTATGTCTGAATTCTCCTTAAACTACAAGGAGATACTGAATTCCTCCTGGTGGCATTCTTCAGTGCCAATGGGCGTGCTGGATCTACCAGCTTCTACTCCAAAGGTGGTTCAGAAAATCTCTGAAGAAAGAAAAAGAAAGGACGAAAATAACATATGGTATGTTTTATAAGTTGTTGTTTGGTTCCCCCCCCCAGATACGGAGATCTGTGAACAAAGGATTGTACCTTTGCTGACTGTTTTTGTGCATTATACGTAAGTCCTGGAAAAAACACTTGGTAATTTTCAGTATGTAACATTCACAGACTAACTACAGGTTCCTTTTGTCATCTTGCTTTAAACCCAGTGAATATTCATCAGCGATGTTCAAGCAAAGCAAGTAAAATCTAGTTTACTTCATACTGCATGTACTGTAAATTACACTATCAGTGTTAGGTCGGCTTTTCCAAAAGATAACGTTAGCTCAGAGAAAGACGCTGGAATATACAATATACCTGTTGACTACTGACTTAATGAGCTGTACTCTCAGGACAGCGGCAGCGTTTCTTTTGCTGCTCTCAATCTTTTATTTTCTCGTTTCCAAGAACAGGCAGAGAATGCATATTCCCACAGAAAAAATGAGCATAAGATTTAATTTAGCGGTTAGATAACACAAGCTTCACTTCAGCGTTCCATTCCTGTTCAGCAGAGTACTCAATAACGTACTTAATTTCATTTCTGTGGAACATATGTCAAGGTCTTGACGAAGTGGAGGGGTTGTGTAAAAGGCAGGCCAGTGCGAAAATAGAAAAATGTTCTCTTTCCCGGAATTATGCTTGTTTTCACCTCTGTCAAGCAAGTTAATAATAATAGATATTAATACAGTTAACAGCATGAAAGAAGATCTAATTAAGTGCCTGGCTTTGAGTTAATGTTGCAACACAGATATATTCCATGATATGGTTAAAAGTTATTTCATAAATTCCATTCGTTTCTATTATAATCAGGGCAACGTTGCTAAAGTTTAGCTTGCGACTGAAGTAACAGAACTGATGAATGACTGTTACTGTGAATTTCCATAACGAGCAGAGAACAGGGTCCTGAAATGTCATACCAACATAACCTGAAAAATATTTTTTTAAAATTCCTTATAAACATCAGAGTCTCAGTAAAAGTCAAGTATTTAATCACCTAACATTAGTGCAGGCCGTGATGTTTGTTGTCATTCCCTGGATTTGCTCAAAAAGATCCCTTTTGAGAATTACTTGGCAAGGCCATATTTATTCCTCCTTTAAATGCAGCTTTGCTTTTGCTAGTTAAGATGAGCCAGCACAGAACTGCATGCAGGAGAAAGTCAAAGGGGCTCTAAAAGTAAGAACGGTTCTTCATTGTTAGTATATAGAGCGCAGTTTGGAAAAGGACATCGCTAGTATCAGAATCCAGTACATTTGGAGAGATTTGCCAAAATCTAATGCGATGGACTAATTCGTTCCTTTTAGGTAACCAAGACATATTTTTATTTTTTTAGGATGGCTAGAGAAGGGGGGGAAACATGGCCCTGCGAGAAAACGAAGAGGACGAAGCTGTGACTGGTGTCGTACATGGAATGAAGAAACTGCAAGTTGCTTGAAAGGAACATTTTGGGAGGGTGGACTGAATGTCCTTAAAGAAATACTTCAT
This sequence comes from Phoebastria nigripes, assembly GCA_035582835.1. Taxonomy (NCBI): domain Eukaryota; kingdom Metazoa; phylum Chordata; class Aves; order Procellariiformes; family Diomedeidae; genus Phoebastria; species Phoebastria nigripes. Next base: position 3,964,091 of record JAYKAV010000778.1, read on the forward strand.
CTATCATCATCTGGTTTTCTTCTAAAAAAACCAAACTTCAAAGCTCTGAATGTTGGCAAAACTTGAAGGCCAAGGGTGTAACTAGTAATGTCTTACCTTTGGGCAACCTCTTAAGTCTTTCTCTGACAGCATACCTTTTTTATAGTGATTGGTTCCAGTTTTATTTGGGTTTTCATTAGCAGATTTCATTACCTTTTATCACTCTGGATGGAGTGAATATAGTTAGTGTTGATAAAGAGCATATTGGAGCTTTTTGGCCGGTGGTGTTTATCTTTACCAAATTGCAATCTCTTAGCAAGACCTATTTCTAATATACTTAAATAATTGATCTCTTATTACTATGTGCGTAGCTATGGAGGATTTGAAAATTACATTTACATCATCTCCATTCCATTTGGACAACAGAAGAACGTATCTGCAGTTAATAAACGTTAACCTCCACAAAGAAGGGTTTGCAGAGATACAGAGGGAGCGCGCAGCCCTGGCCTTCAGCCCAGATGACTTCAGCGACTCGCAACCTTTTGTCTTTAAACATGAGTTCTTTGAGATTTTTACTGCCACTAGATTTTTTTTTTCCTTCTCTTTGAAAGGAAAAAGGCTAAATGATTAATTTTGCTTTCGACATCGGATGTGAAAGTCTGCTCAGAAACCCCCCTGTGTAGAAAGGCAGCACAAGAAGAACAAGAAGTGCCTGGTTTGCGTCAGGAGGAACACGCCGTGCTGCTTCCACTCCCACTGCTCTCCTCAGCCTCCCACAGCTCCAGCTACCGAGTCATTAACAGGAAAGTCATTAAACTTTTTAGCATGTGAGTATGCCAAGATCCAATAATTATCCCCAGATAATGAGCAAGTTTAGATGAAATGGTACCCTTTCTGGTTCCTGTCCTTTCTTTCCAATCACTTTCTTACTTCCACGCACTGACTAAACTTGTGGGATGGTTATATTAAAATCAGTGGAAGATTTTCTCTGTGACAGATTCAGCAGGCTGAGATCTCACTGACATCTGTTTCCTTCTCGTCCATGCCAGCAAAGACCAGCATGAGGACTTGTACTAGAAGACAGTCCTTGAAGTCCAGCAAAAATCGTGTCCTCCTTGTATTAGGCATGGTTGTTCCTCAGAGGTACACAGGAAAGCATTTCATATAACGTAATCCTAAATTCAGCTAAATTCATAAACAAATAATAACTGTTCTCATTGTCCTTCCGCTTATACACTAGGCTTGTTAAATATACAGCGTCTTGCTAAAGGGTCAAGCTTGCCAGGTTGCCATTTCCTATACTTTTCTTTAATTGCCATTTCATTACTCAAACCTAGTAAATTCTGTTTAACTAGAGGATAACTGTTACTTGAATAAACATGAAGAAAAGCATCCAGTTCTGATTTAAAGCAGAAAAATATGAAGAATCTATTATTTCCCATTGCAAATCTCTTGCAATAGTTAGTATCTGAGTTAAAAGTATATATGCCTTCTTTCTAATTTGATTTTTTGTCTGGCTACTGRTTCCAGCCTTATGTTATCTTTATCCCCAAGACTAAGAGTCCTTTGACACCTGGTGCTTTCCTCTTACGCTTGTACGTCTGTATGCCAATCTTCAATTTTTTTAGAAGCTGAACAGATCGGGTCCTTAGAGTCTAATCATTGTATGGCACTTTCTCCAGGTCCTGAATAGGAGCTGAGGCTTTTTTGCACACCTTCTCCAGTTTTTCAGTAGACTATGAAAAATGTGGACATCAAAAGCAAATACAATATTCCAGTATGAGTTTCACTCAAGCTACATAAAGGAAGAAATATCACCTCCTGAGAAGAAAGGAGTACTCCTCTCCCTCTAATGAATTGCCTGTCCTTTGTGACTCTCAAATTGATTTAAGGTTTCTCACCACTCCAACCATTCTACTGGTACGCCTTCATTCCTTATTACACGTATTCTGTGCATCGGTCCACAGCTGGTTTCAGTAAAACACATTTTGTTGAAGAGGCTGAATTCCTATGATTCTATGAATTTTTCAGGTAATCTGCATCACTTTGCGGTTGCCCTGTCCTCGTTGTTGTGTACCACTCCAGCAGCCTTTGTGTCACCTGCAAAACGTGTCTGCAGTCGTTTTGCATGGGCTGGACCCAATACTGCTTCCCGTGAAAGCACCTCCTTTTAATGATGACGTCTCATTGGAGGCCTRTCAGGTAGCCATTGCTAACGCAATTTGGTGTACGCTCTGCTTGTACTATCAGAGTTATTTTAACCTGTTGATTGCTTGGTTCAAGTAGCAAAACCATTTGGCATCCAGGAGTCTTGAAAGCCTAAATCTCATGTGATGGAAGGTAGCTGTGATGTTCAAACTCTGCCCTGCAGGCTGCACTGAGCCTAGAGCATCCCCTGCTGCTTCGATCTCGGGATGGCACTCCCAGTCAAGGAGCCCAGGCAGGGAACTGGCTGTGTAGTTTGTGTTTATTTTTGTTGTTTCGTGTGAGGCAATCTTCTACTCCTTAGGTGTCGTTTATTCTTATACAGGGAAAAAAAATAATCAAGTTTGAAACTGTCCTGGAAAAAGGATTTGATGTTTTCTCACAGCAATTCCATTCTTTGTCTCAACTTCTACAGCCATTTTCTGAAAGCCCCCAGTGCAAAACAGAAGATGAAAACGTATAAAATAAAGAAGATACAGAATAAACTCTCTAATTATGTTTTATATCCCAAAATATACTAACAGCAGCCACGCCTGTAATGTCCAATTCAGGAAAAATATGGACGTCCTCCTCWAAGGAGTAAATTTTCAAAAGTCACTTTTTCACATTTCATGATTCCAGAGGGTAGTCACTGTTTAACTCACACTTATTTAAATCGGATCTATTATATTTATTCAGATATAGCCTTCAGGGTAGCATGCATAACTGAGTGTTTTAGCGGTTGCACTTTCCCAGCAGAACATGTTGAAGATCATGTAGGTGAGTAATCAATGCCATAAAATAGCTACTCTATTTCCATCGCTACGGAGAAATCCTTGTTCTGATTTTCCCGGTTCTGAGTGCGACATGCTGGTTTATCACTCCTGAATGGTGAAAATCACTCCATCTCACTGGAACACTACTGTGATAGACGTACCTAGTTATTTCTTCCACTGTTTTCCTTCACTGCGTACACTCTTGGTTTTGAGCAGTTTCTGTACATTTACTAAATCTACCCTCACAGTCTGCAGTGCAGGGCGTTATTTCTATATTTTCTATATTCATTATTTCTGTTTTACATACAGAAAATAAGACATAGGTTGTTCCAAGGTGACAGAGGAAGTCGTTGGCAAGGGCTGGCAAAAGCCTGGATGTCCTGAATTGGAGTCTAATGTTTAACTCATAAGGTCATCATTCCTCAAACACTTCATCAGGTGTGCTCTACTGGAGTTTCGTAGCAGCAGTGTTTAAATCAGTGTGCAGCAGTACCATGGTAGCCTCTCGATTGCCTGGTTTAGCTGCTGTGTACTGAGTTTGGAGACGAAGAGCAGATTCGGATGTCCTCACCATCGTCCCAGTGGACTGGGGTGGTGAAGGTCACATTCTAAAATCAGCTACTGCCTGTGCCCATGGTTCAGTTGGGAGGAGCGGGGGGGTAGGGGAACACTCAGGCTGACTTAATAATTTGCATCCTAAAATCTTTTGCTGCATCCGACAAGATGAGTAATACTTTCCCTACGACAATATCAAATATATTTGCAGAACTGTCTTCTAATTCCAGAATTTATGCAGTCTGTAATTGCCTAGTGATATTATTTCCCCAAAGATCATTAATTTTTTTTTTTTTTTCACCAAGTACTTTCTGAAAATACAAACAAAAGTAGAGTTGCATTGCAAGGGCATCAGTACTGCTGGAAAACATTAACAGCTTTAATAATGAAACTAGGGCAGGTCTGAGAGTTTGTAGTTACTGCTGTTTACAGGTCCAGGCGAGATACTTACTGGCTTAAATGGGCATTTTGTGAATTACTAAGGTAGATGTGACAGCAGTAAACCAAAATTGCAATTTGTTTATTACAGGGAGGGTAGATGGAAGAAAAAACGTTGTAGGTGTAATGTTACCAACACTCTCTTTTATTCCCAGAGGAAAAGACATGTCAGCGACTCTCTTCTGCGTTGTCTCCTGAGATAGAAGATTCCCAAGGTATGAAAGCATGTTTCTAGTGCTGTCACTGAGATTTATCCATCCAATGCTGTAACTGTGTCATATTATGGTTCCTTAGTTTACCTTAAAGAAAGAAGAAAAACTTACTTTTTATCGTCTATCAAATATACTGCATTTACCCAACACTACTTCCACCGCAACATCTCAGTGATATTTTAGGTATCTACCATTCATTATAATCATGTTAGGTTTCTCCTGATTCACTCAGCCCTCAATCTCCCATTCTTTTCTAGAATTTTATGAGTCTTGTTTGTCTTCCTCTTCACTTGCAATTTTAATTTATTTTCATTAAAAGCAGTAATGCTGTTCATAATTCTGGATCTGCACTGGTCCTGTAAGCATGTTAGTTTTTAAGCAATGCAGATATTTCCTGATCCGTAATATGCAATAAACAGGTTACCCTGTGCAACTAGATGGAAGATTAAATCGATGCTTTTGTTAGCTAGTTGAAGCACAGGCTTTTGCTAAATTATCCAGAATGTCTTTGCCTGACCATCTGTTTCAAACGGAAATGAATCTTTGGCTTTAATTATAAATCTCATATGAATATTATTTTTCTTTTCTTTTCTAACCCAACCTGCCCTTTTGGAGATTGCTTGAAATCTCCCTGTATCGTGTGAAAGGTGGGTGGCATTACCAGAGTGGCTGATGGTGTGATTGCATTTTTTTTTTTATTAGCCTTCTGTTAATGATTCTAAATCTATTTATGCACTTGCTGCAAGTTGAAGCAAAAATCTGTGTTACCAAACTGTGTTTACAAATTTGCTACAAGATACCATGTTATGAAGCAGTCTAAGTACAAACATGTTAAACCATACGGAAAACCCGCCCCAGTCTTGCTAAATTGTCCCAATGTTTAATTACCCAGATCATTAAAAGTGTGCACCCTCTTTCTATTTGTTTTTTTCTAATTTCATGGTCTAGCCCTCAGATCATACTATAATTCTTCGTGTGTTCCCCATGAAGGTGTGCGTAGATTGAGACCAAACACAAAAAACTCCTACTTCGGGTGCTGTTCTCCAACAAAGAATTACTCATCTCAGTAAGGATTTGTCATTAAAGTGCTTTGCAGAGGTTGTTTTTTTTTTTCCCAAAGAAAGGGTGAAGTCATTCTTTTTATTTTAAATTAAATGGGGGGCAGGGAGGAGGAAACGGAGAGCTCTGGGCTGGGATGTCGGGGGAGTCCTTACTGTTGGTAAGATCCTCTCTGGAGCTCTTCGCTTGCATCTTGTAAGGAGTGGGAAGGGGAGCTCTCCTTCCCCTGCCTCTGGTAGAGCGGCTTCCTCTTCATTCCTGTTGTCAGCAAACCATTCTCCGTTTGGTTTCTTCTAGCTGGGTTGGCCAACATGCCCTGCGCATCCAGCACATACTTTTCTCTTCCGCCTACCCAGTCTGAATCATAGTGCTGTCCTAACTTGCATCTTCTGTGGTGCAGGGCAGCAACTCCTTTTTATGASCGAGAAAGAAAAGAAAAACAGACCGAGTTACGCTTCTTGGCACATTTTCCAGCTCCACTAGAGAACTTGGCCCTTGCTAGTCAGTAAGAAGACCTTGAGCAAGCAGAGGAATCTTTTTCCTGCCAAGCTGTCTTCCCGAGCAGAGGCCAACTTGTAGCAACGCAGTGTGGAGATGAGTCAGTGAGAAATGGTCTTAGGTAAACACTGTTAACTGATGTTACAGAAATTTCTGCCGTGTCTCCAGAGACAGCTGCGTTTATTTCTTCATCCRAGAGCCACTGAGATGAGGAGGTATTGGAAAACGCCTAATTGAAATCCTAGGGTATGTGCTGGTCTTCTCCTCATAACTTTCACCCCTGCAAATTTCAGTTCCCATCCCTCCTCATTATCAGCTGTTGGTGCATGTCATCACAACGCAGGCCTACACGTAGCACTGTTTATGAAAAAGAAAGGGTTTAGCTCATTCTCTTCAAAGGATTTCCAATGTAGAAGGGTGCCAGATTACCTTTTTATCTTCTTGAAGGTATTTTCTCTCCAGAATGACCAGAGTAACTTTTATCAAAACATACTTTATTCAAATGGTTTCATAAAATTCTTGAATTAAAAGCAATATTTTTTTAAAATAAAGATAAACAGACATGAAAATGAGAGGTATTTCTTATTTCATAGAGCTAGCTTTCACTCTGCAGAAGTTGATCCAGACAAGGCATACATAGGATACTTGCATTAAATGAAGACCTTTAATTTTTAGGAGAGAAGTTTCTCCACTCTTCCCTCGTGGTCAGTTAGACTGTACTTCTTAGGCCCATTCTAAATGTACGTTTTGTACCGGTGTGATTTGTTGATGTGATTTTGCACCAGTGTAATGAAACCAATACAACATCTCCATGATCCCTTCTACAGTGGTGTAAAGGTGTTTTATAGTAACATTGCAATAGGTTTTTTCCCCCCTTCCACACAGAATATAGATAGATACACCTACGTGGGCTTCTTTTAGGGGCACAGATATTCTCTTTGCGCTCACAGGGCAAACTGCCTTACTTTAAATTATGCTTGGTAGAAGGTGGAGAATCCTTCCTGCACCCTTTGAAAGTGCTTGACCATCACGACACTTCTCTGTTACCTTTGAATTGCGTCGATCTGCCTGCCTCGTAGTTTCACATGGTGATTTGTGCAATACTTCTCTCTATGCAGACCACCCAGACCTTGGATGCCATCTCCCAAGTTCTGTCATCTTAGCGCTCACCGCCACTGTTAAATCAGCCCGTGGTTTTTTCCCTGTACGATTTCCCTCTGCTAAGTGTTTGTACAGAAAGTGTATCTACACTAAATGTTTCATACAGCTTTTAAAGGAATCCTGAGAAGGTTTAGCTGTTACTTTATAGAATGACGGAGGYAAATATCTTCACACTCCTCCCTTCCCCCCTCCCCCATTTCTGTACTATATTCAGTGAGTGAAAATGATTCACTATGATTCATTCTCATTCCCTCCCAAGCTGTGTTCTTCCCTGAAAAGTACAGTATTTCTTTTCATATTCTCCATGAATACTGTGGCTGTGACTTCTTTCTCCTGTGTTTCTCGTAGAGAAGTTTAGCAGCAGCTCCTGTAAAGAATAGGCATCTGAGGAGCATGAGAGAAAAGCGGGTATTATATCTGGAACCAACTCTCCGCACCTCTCGGAGAATAATATATCAGCTCTTGGCAAAAGGAAACACGCTCCGAGAATTGTTCAGCTGGACCTTGAAGTTTCTGGGCTATGAAATACAGAATAATAGGATTAGAGAAGCAAGAGATGGAAGACATCTATAGAGTTCTCTTCATTTCCCTGCAAATGAAGGCTGTGGCTTTACACACTCGGCCTCTGAAAAAAAATACATCGGCGACTGCACAGATATAATTGGCTTGTCTAAAGCAGGAAAGATGTTGATGCTTCATCCAGTTCTTCATCTGTGTTTGAATGAAGACCTCCACACGACAAAAGCATTCGTCTGGATTTTTGCATCAGTAGATGACTGTTTAAAACATGTCTTCTCAATCACTGTCTCTGCGTATATTTAGTACAATAAAAGACATTTAGGCAATGAAAGATAAGCCAAGAGACTTGCAAGCATTGCCGTATGATGTTAGCAAAGTTACTCTCACAGCAAGACAAATAGTTGTATTAAGCAACCTGACCCTGGAATTTGGGCACCTTTACTTTTCCATTCATAARTCTACTAAATCAATGGCTTCTGAGCGTTTATCGCTAGTGTTAGGCCCTCGCTACACATATGGTCCTTAGGAAATGAAGCTTTGAATATTTGTTTCAGGTTCCAGCTGCTCTGCTTTGGGATGTGAGAAGTGTGCTCAGACTCATTAAACCTACAGAGCTTGGAAGCTGTTCTCGTGGTTATGCCACAGACAATATTGCATGTGAGACCCAAGTGCTGTAACAATTTGGCATGAAGCACAGCACATGCAAGAGTTCAGCAGCAGTTCCAGAGCYGACTCTAACACGTCTCCTTGTTTTTCAGCTGCTGACGAAAAGGTGCTTTTTAAAAAACAGTCAGAAGTTAAACAGATGTCCTCGGAGAAGCTGAAGATGGAAATACTTCTCATGTGGGCAGTTGCACACACCCAGAATGGAGGCTGCTTTGGTAGGTTTCTCAAGAGACCAGCAACCTTTCCTACAGGTCGTGGGGAGCAGAGCTGCCTTGCTGGTTTCTGCCTTGGGTTTTGTGGGTAAAACATGATACGGTGCTTGATGTTGAATTCTTAAGGACACAGAGGATAAAGTCCTACAGGACTAAATTTCCCCAGGCTAAGAGGGGACAGTACTTTTTAAAAACACGGATAAGCCAGCTATGCTACCGTGCCACTTCAGTTGCTTCCAACTACAAGGAGAGATCCAGAGGCTATTTGAAATCCATGAACTGTATGTTTATGGACTTTTTGTCTGAGAGGTCAAGTTGCAGTTGCCAGTAAATAGCAGATAAAGTAGGAGCAACTTCTGTGCCACTGTTGACGGATGGCAGGGAAATCAGAAGGAGATATTAAGTAGGAAATTATTAGTTGGTGGGAGGGAGGGAAAAAGAAGGAATCTTTTCCTTTAAACTTGCTCATTTCTTGAATTTAACACAGCTAATCTGAAATACTTTATTTCTTTTTAACTCTGCTTCTCATTTGCTTTTGCGTTGCTTTCATCTAGAGTGTGAAATTCCAAGTCACTGTGAAAAAGCTGCCTTAGGAATATTCTTGGCAATGCTGCAAGCAGAAAGTACAGGAAACCTCAGAAGAGAGTTTGCTCCAGCAACACTGCCATCCACGTTTCACAGCTGCGAGGACATTCAAAGCAAATCTACACACCGTCTTTTCCCTTCTACAGAACCTTGCTGAGGTAGAAGTACCTGGGACCAGAAAACTTTAATTAAGTTATGCCACAATCACGACCCGCTGAAATAAAGGGGGGGGGTGGGGGTGGGGAATCAATCCATGAGAAAAGTTTCCCAAACCAAAAAGGGGGCAAGATGGTATAACCCAGTTACTGCACGACCCGCTGGCCACCAGGCAGAGCAGGAAAGCAAAGGGGAAAGATTCTTAAGGGCAAACATTTCTCTGCTGTTTATTGTAGCCACGTTTGGTGAACATTTGTCGGTGAAGAAGAGCCGGTGCAGTGATGACTGTTGGAAAGAGGAAGGTAGCGTTGTCTCTCCCGTTTGCCTCCAGTGCTGTTTTGTACCACCGCGTCTGTTCTAGCGGGCCAGTGAGGTTTTTTTTAGGATGTGCTTTTTCTAACTGATCATAGGTTAACTTTCTGAAAGGATATTTAAGTAAAGAAAGAGAGTGTACACATTTATGGGGGAGTTAACCTTTCCAATACTCTTACAGGTAGCCTAATTTAGCTGCTAAGCTTTACTGCACAGGTATATTGGCTTCATCAGTGAATGAAGTGAAGTCTATTACTGGTACAAGATCTTAAATATCATCTTAAGCTCTACGCTCCATCTAAAAAGTCTGTGAGATGGAAGGGGTCCTGACCACCCCATTTTGACCAGGAGATTACTCCTCCAGAGAAGACACAACGGAGGAGACATAAGGCTGTATTGTGAAGACCTGACAGCCTCTTGAAGGGGCCAAGCCATGTTGACTTTGCCATTAAAATACAGAGGCCTTCAGTGCTGAAACTGTGTAAGAATTTAAAGGGAATAAATGCRATCCAGAACTTTATTAGCTGATTTCACCCCGTGTTTAGGTGCTGTCTTCCTTGAATGACACAGAAACTCAGCGTTGGCTTGTATATACTGTGCTACAGTTTTCAAAGCTCCTCAGGGCRCCCCTAAAGGAATAATAATAATAGCCAAAGATATACTGAGAAGTATACTGGCATAATTGCTCTTCTGTTTGGTTTTAATCTCAGTTTTGCTTCAAGTTTRCAATATAACTAACACTTTTTAAGTTCATTACTTCTAGAATTATTTTGCTTTTAGGCAGTAGATGTGTGTGTGTATTGGTATTATTGAATTTTCTCAATTCTCTATTGGAATTGACAGATCTCTTTTTCTAATCCTGGCAACTGTAATAACCACGTAACCCTGAACTTGCTATTTAACCAACTTGTGTTCATTTAGGAAAAATCACCAGAGAGGTCTCCTACAGTTTAAAAAAAAATACCTGTATAGCAGTGTGATTGTGTATCTGTGTAAACAGGGAAGCATATCAGGAAATAGTTTATCAGTAATTTTATCAGTAATTTTTATGCAGAAGTCTGACTTATTATTTTCTAATATGTAATATTGGAACAATACAGATTTCACCAGGCAAATTAAGTGCTGAGTAAAACTTTGGTGAAAATGCAAAGATTTGGCTCAGTAAATCAGAATGCTCTACTACTAGCCAGAAAACTGCAGTAAATGGTCAAATGCTAGGCTGGTGAATTTGTTGTAAGTAAAGCGTAATCTCTAAGTAAGAATGTCTGTTGATGGGCTAAAGTCTAACTGGCACAGGGTTCAGGAATTAAAAGCTGGCCTCAGCATTAAGAATAAATCACCTATAGAAATATAATTTTGGTACAGTTCTCTTCCAACTTTTGAGGATACAGCACCGACTCCAAAAAGGCATCCTGGAGCCTGTCCGTATTTTGTGACGCCTCAGCTCCAGTTCGATTCAGAGAGAAGTTAACTGATAGCATTTAATTATAGCTACGTCAAGGGCTTGTGCCAAACAGTGTAGGTAAGTCGAAATGGAATAACAGTCAACTAATATGCATCTGAGACAACATTTCCAAATACATTAAACATAAGAAAATATCGAAATGTATTCTTAAGGTATTACAGGAATAGGAGATACAGTTTTCTCGCAACAAATGATTTTCAAACAGAAAATAGCAATCATGTAGAAGGGGAAAGCATTAACAAATACTTGATTGCACTAAATAATCCTCTTCAAAAAATTTCCTGATTGTCATGACCTTTTCTTTTTCTCACTTAGCTGACCTGCATGTTATGAGTTACTAGTTGAATTGGGTGTAAAAACAAAACCAAAAAAAACCCCAAGTCTTTCAGAATGACTTAAGTAAAAACAGATGACAGTTAGAAGATAGCTATGCTAGAACAACAGTATTCATTATTAAGGAAATAATATATAGCAAGCTACATAGAGCACTGGGGAAAACACTGGGAAGAGGGAGTATACATTTTTTCYGGTTACTATGTTATCTTCCAAAGAAACAGTCACACACACATACTATGTTTGCAGTAAAATTGACACATGGACAAAAAAAGGTCCTGTAAAAATTTCAGCATTCAAAGGAAATTTATTTCTTGTCCACTGCGCATACACACACACGCGCAAATCACCGACAGTCAACTTCTGTTGTTAATAGTAGCTTTCCTTCCATTTTTTTTAATAAATAAGTATGAAATCTTTGGATTATGCCATATTGCTCAAACTGTTACAAAAAGGAAGGAATATTTTGTGTAGTTATATTTTCTGTAACTGAACTGATATGGTAAGGAAAATAAGTAAATCTATGTGTTAGGTTAAAAAAGTAAACATGCAGTGTCTTTATGCCCTTCTCTTATTCATTTAACTTCAAAACCGAATTCTGTTCTTTCTCCTGTAGTATCTGTGCCAGCTGCTTCAGGACAAGATGCAAGAACCTACCTATAGCTTTCCATGCTGGCTCTTGCTGTAGTTTGCAACAGTTACGTATTGGCCTAAATCACTGTACCTGGCATTTAATATGATGAAAACTCAATAATCTTGATGTCTTTATAAATGCCTAGTCCCTCCTTGTGAGTTTTGCTAAGCTGTTGGATTTGGTGACTTCTGGTAGCATTGAGTTCCACAGTTTAGTTACTACGGAGAGGTATTTTTATGTCAGTCCTGGTTTCCACACCTTTAATTTAATTGAATATCATCTTGTTCCTGGGCGGTGAGGTGCAGAGACAGAAGCTTCTGAGTCACCTTCTTTATTTGATTTACTTTAACATATCCATCTCGTGAGTTTCTCTTCAGAAAGCAGAGCCTCCGTCTTTTCTGTCCTTGGTCGTACCAGAGGTTTTATAGCCCCTTAATCACTTCTGTTCTCTTAATCCTTCTGCTTCTGCAGCACGYTTCATGATGCGAGGTAGCAAGCGCTGTACAGACCGGCTGCAGAGGGCTGTGTTGTTGCTTCATATAAAGGAATCGCAACTTTTGTCTTATTTATTTGCTTATTTCTCATGCATCCGACCATCTCGCTAATGCTTTTTTCACAGCTGCACGTTTTTCAGAGGCTTCGGGAAAGTTTATTGTGAAGTATCAGTGAAGTATGAAAAGCGGTTAACTGATTAGAAAGAGATAAAATTTACTAAATATGTTGAAGATAAAAGAGACGTAATAACCTTTTTTGCTCCCAGAGTGGTTATAACATCACAAAGAGSAAACATACACTTTCATCTCGTGCTAAGGTTTTACTTTTTTCTCTTTTTCCTATGTTTTCCTTGTATGTAAAAYAAATTATCCATGCAGAAAAGGAACAGTAATGGCGTAAGTACTGAAAACTCTTAGTCATACAATAGGCAATGGAAGGAGGGAGCTATCTGGAGGTAGAGGGTGCCCTCAGGACTTATTACATGTATCTAGATTATTTACTTTTATTTTAAGAAATTGCTTGAGTGTCGGTTTAGGTCACTTTACATTGATGTAACTGTCATGCTTGATTTGTATACATAGTCTCATGTTAGCGATTGTACAAAATTATAGAGAGGTGAAAAAGATGCCTGACAATTTCCTTATTAACTGTAGGAAAGGTTTGTTATATACCATTTATATTGCTGTGACGTTGAAACCAATAGGAAGATGCTGGTGCGACAAGTATCAGATCTGGGCAAGCTGCATCTCCCGTTAATAATGTTGGTTGCTAAGTGTGATTGCCCGCTTCAGGTCTAAACCAAAGGTTTGGCAAATGCAGGAGCAAAGAGAATCCAGGTACAAAGTGAAAGCAGCATCTTAATGCAGCAAAAGCTCCAGGCAGCGAGGCAGGATTTGGTATTATTGAGTGCAATAGCCAAGGGAATGAATTGTAATAGGCAAAAGTTACCAAGTATTCGTATCCACCACATATGGTAAATGTGTTCTAATATTGTTTTCATATGTTGCATCTCATCAAGTGTTTTTTCTTGGGAAAGTATGGGAGGTGTAAGTTGGGAGTGGCGATGGTTTTCAACAGAGTCGCTCATTCTTAGTAGGAGAAGGAAGTTAGTTGGAAAAAGTTGGCCTATCCAGTTGAAATGCTGAGAAATTTCTAGGCAGGTGAGATGTAGAGGCACTCACAAGATTGTAAACTCTGATTCTGTATTATTATGTATTATATTAATTATTCTGTATTAACTAAAATGTTATGAGACTTCTGTTTAATAGGTACACCGTGGTCAAAATGCAGTTTTACATCTTTGAAAGCTTACATTCTGCTTTCCTACGGCAATACCTTCGCACTACACAAGAGCGGGCTCTTCATGCCGGCTTAGAAAGCCATTTTACCTACTGCAAACATGAAAACCCTTTGAAATAAACAGAGCTACAAATGAGTTCTGCAGACGTTGGATTAGGTACAAAACGCCGCAGTTTGACATGGTTACCCATACGCTTGCACAAAGACCGCACAGGCATCTCTTCAGTTTTGCTAAGAAACTCTTATCTACAAAAACTTCCAATATCTCCATTATTGCTCAGAAAGTATCAGTATGGACTAGTGAAACTAGTGGGTTTTTCATAACTTGGCTGGAATCACCATAATGACTCTCAGCATGCAATAATATTTTCCCCTTGGAGTTTGGAGAGTAAGAGTTAAGAGAGCTCAAATCCTGTATTATTCTGGGCAGCTGTAAAGGAAAGTATTTTGCATTTGGTCAAGAGAAATTACTTGCGCACGTATTTTAAATTTAAAGTGTTCACAGAACTCAAGTGATCTAAATTGAAACTATCATAGTTGTTCACAAGCTTTAATATTTCCTTTAATTTGATCAAGGAGGGGGGCAAAATTATTACTAAAAAAAAAAAAAAATTTATAACCCCCCCCCCCCCCCCCCCAGTTTACTATCTTTGCACTTTTTTAGGAAACTGATCATTGTACATTTTATTTCTAGAAAGTGAATCAAACCCTTGTTTAATTCATGTAGTGATCCGAATATTGCGACTGCAGTGTTTTCTGTCAAATTCCGGTGGAACAGCTATTGAGTTTATGTAAACTGTTCAGGGTTATTAGGCTTTCTGGTTTTCATAGTATTGGTAGCTGAGTTGTTGAAGCCTAAAGCTAAAGGGGACTTCTGCATGTAGCGATAGAGACAACGTTCAAAAATACTTATAGTCAAGAATAATGCAAAAAGAGAGTAAGTGGAAGGTATTAGATAATATCAAGAGTGTCAGAAACTTACTATCTTTATAGAAAGGGAGAGAGAATGAGTATACAAGTGGTGGCTTAAATGCTCATTTATTGCTTTGATTTCTACATTTAAATCAAGCACGTACCTAAATACTGCTTTTACTGAGACTTAAGCACATGGGTATCTTCATTCACGTTAGAGGCCGAGAACGTTGTCTAGAGCCACAGTATGAACGTGCTGCCTTCAGCATTTGCAAAAGTGTAATGCTTTTCCTTCCAGCCCTGAGTGATCCTGGAGATGTACTTATTCCATTTCTACCACAGCTTAAGTTTTCTTTCGATTCCTGGAATGGGGAAGCACGGCAATGACGTTTATCTCCTGAACAAGACACAGCAAATGGTAAGAGCAAACATCCATTCTGTCGGGTGGTGGCTATGAAACCASTGTCCTACCTTAAATAGCAGTAATTTATGTTTTCTGACTCAGTGTTACATTTATCCTTATCCCCGGCAGAGAGTCAGCTGCATTCTTTCCACCAGAGGCTGACAAGGTGATTTGCATTTCTTGTGCTTTTACTTTATCTCCTCTACAAACAAGCAGCAAATTTCAGCAGCTGGTGTGGCTGTTACAGCCCTTCCGTTATTTACATTAAAAGGAAAGGAGAGAAGGAAGAGGAGGATATCTGGGGAAAAAAAAGAAGAGAAAAAACAAATTTGAAGCTGTGGGGAAAATAATTATACTTTCTGAGTACAGCAATTCAAATAGATCATAAATGGGGTCAAATAAAAACAAATGTAAAGAACCACACCAAATACGATGTGCGCTTATCATTCTGTAATTTTATGGTTTAATCTATTTGGAAGCTACTATTCTGGGAAGTACCCCATATGCCATGATTATTACTAATGACAGCTGTCATTTGTTGGTAGTTCCTCCCAAATTGCTCAAGGCGATCAGATAAACAAGCCTGCTCGCCTGCTATTACCAGTTCTTACTTGTTCAGCTGCCTGTTTTCCTTTATGTCAGAACTCTCTTCTCTGACCAGCACACTCAAGTATTAAATGAGGAAATTCAGCCACGATTTGTGAAACCTTTACAGACAATGAAGCGTTGACTCATTGATATATTATGTTTCTACTGTAAAATATATACATTCATGAAGTGTAAACATTTATTCTCTTAAATCTCATCATTATTTTCACCCAGAAGCCTTTGTAACTCTTCTGTAGAAAGATCGCTGTGTCAGATAGGGAATGGCTACAGACCAGTTATCTTTATCTACCTAATCTGCCTACAGGAGAGGGAGAATGATAATGCTGAATAGCTTTTTCATGACCCATCATCAATCTGTCACTTTGAAAAAGAAGAAGAAGAAGTTAAATTAATTATTCTCATATTGATTCCCCTTTGCCAGATTCATTAGACTATCCTATCCCTGCATAAAAAACCCCAAATACCGGTCTGGGTAAAACTTGGCAGAAAAATGCATTGCCTCCACCAAATGACTCATTTATATTTCATTGTTTTAAGAGGTTTCCTCTGTAAATATTTAATAGATGATTTATATATCTAGATGAATATCGAAGCAGAAAACTTAAAAAACCTTGACTGCAAACTTTCATGGTTCCTGGTAAGATCAACTTTTTTAATCGGAAAGGAATTAACAGCTCACTCCTAGCACAAGCTGATCAGATTTTTACAAATTGTGAGTAATTGCATAAATACTAACATCTGTGCAAATACTTGCCATTAACAAAAAGCATGCATTAGTAAATGCTTGCAAACAAGACTAGCAGTGGTTCCCCTGCGTTCTTGCAAGTGGGTCGTCTTATTCGCATCGACAGTATGAGGCACAAGTTCTGTTATTTGAATCAAAATTGCATTTGTATCTCATGATGTAGAACAGAGGAGGTGACCATGTATTTCTTCCACGCTTCTAATACTTGACAGCAAAAGCCTTAACTGACTGTTTATTGGCAGTTTCTTTACATTTCAGCTGGTTCCGAGAGACCAGTGTGCTTCAAGCGTATCATTTACGTAGAGGATGAAGACGGCTACAAAGTACGTACAGCCATAGTAGCTCACAAAGTAGTGACCCAGGAAGAGTCTCGAGTGGTAATTGATATGAAATCTGAACGTTAGACTTGTAAGCATGCAGGGGCCATCAAAATTAATTGTACTTGACTGTAAACTGTTGAAAAGCTAAATCTCTTCAGGGAAGGATTTGTGAAAGTGCAGTATTCTTCAGGGAACCATGCAAATCTGCATTGCCGTAGCCTGTTTCCTGAGGTTTCCTTAGGGATCATAGAGAATTTATAGGAAGGCTGTATTTTTTTGTAGTTACACTGCCTTTACCAGCTGCACAAAATTCCTTCTTGAATGACTACGTTCTATAAAAGCAATTACAGAAAATTCTGGGATTCTTATTTTCATTTCCTTTAGTAGTTCTGTAGAGACAACTTCTCTTTAATAAGTAACCAGAGCACGCACATGCCGTGACAGAGAATGCTATGAATGAGCCTGCACGTTTATCCTTCTTTACACTGAGGATATTTGGAAAATGCTATTAGGTTTTCACGCGTGCTGTATGCTACTCAATTGCAACAGTGTATAGAATTTTATAAGAAATATTAAAAAGAGCATAGAAAGATTTACTTGTTGTGCATGCRTTGGGTGGAACGCACGAAGGGAAATACTGGAAGCCTTCGGCGCAAACACTCTGAGGAGGGACTGGAGACCTAAGGCCATGCAGACCAGCGATTTAATTTCTGCTCTGATCCTTTCTAGTGTTGCTGCTTGGGAATGCAGTACTCTTATCAATACAGAAAAAAAGGTCTTTTCTTTCAAAGCAACAGCACAATAAAAGAAAGGAAAACCTGACCTCATTTGTTGGTAGCAGTGTTGAGATGAACTGCAGCTCTGACCTATTTCTCCAGAGTTACAATTATCTGCTGTAATGGTACCACTTTACTTTTTAAATCCCGGATTAGCGTACTTTGAGATTTAGAGAAGTTACTCTCTTTCTCATTACAGACCTTGTTACTTCGGGGGCAAGCCAGCACGAAGAATGAATGAATGGACGTGAATGAGCAAAGACAAGGCATGTGGTCAAGTCATCATAATGAATTTGTAATTTTTATTTGAATGTGTTTATATACTTTTATAATTTATTTATATAATTTTGTTTATTTATATGCACTTTTGTGTGTGTGTGTATATATATATATATATAAAAAAAAAAATGTACTTCTATATCCATATGTGTCCCCACACAGAATGATCTAAACGGGGGTCATGTGGTGAGGGATTTGGGTTTTGTTCGTTTGTTTGGCAGACTGCGCTTTGCTGAGGTACGATCAGCCTCTCTATGCAACATGGGAACGATAAATATAAAAGACTTTAAGAAATCAAGTTCTTACATATTCAGAACCAAACCCCTTGGTGATAGAAGTTGACATAGCTGCCTTTAAGTCAATTTAATACTTGCTTAAATCAATGGAAGGAAAGTGAATTACATTACATGAGGATCTAGTATTTATAATCTGATTTTTTTAGTAGTATTATTATTAACAGCGTATCCAACCTTACAAAACAAACTTTTTTTCCCCCTGAGTTTCATATTTATCTATATCACCAAAATGAATAGAAAATATGTTCTTATGTTTTCCTCAAGCCAAATTTCCTTAGTAAATTTTCAATCTTCAGAACGTATCATTCATCTTTGTTTTACCACTGAGGATACTGTTAGCAGCATTCACAGCAACGCTGCACTGGTAACAAACATTGAGTCCTGCCAAACCCAGTCACGCAGAAATTGTGAATCAGGTTCTCACAAAGCATAGGATTTGCTCTAAAACTGAGTTTTCAGGAAAAAGAAACCACAACAAAACCAACTCTCATCTCTTCATTTACCCTCTGCTTTCTAGCACATTTTAAGCTTCGCCCCAAACCGTAACACTGACAAAACACTTAACGCCACGACTCTTACCCAATCGTATGCCAACTGCTATAAGCGTAACTCCCCAGTTCCAACAAGAACAGTACATAGTCCGCGCAGGCCAGTCATTTCACATAGGTTAGTCTTATTTTATTCAATCCTCTTATTTTTGTCTGCCTTCAGTTTAATGGAAAATCATTCCCTTTTTTGGTTGCAGATCTGCTCTATACAAGGTGATCAAATAAAATGGTTGTTCGGGGCTTGGTTTTGCCCTGTTGCCTTTCACCCCTGGCAGTAAGATGCTACGAGCACCATCCACAGAATACATGAATTTTAAAGAGAGAAAGCCTTGCCGTGGTTGCAGAAGGCTGAGTTCAAGCAAGGATAAGAAAGTAAACTGTAACCTGAATTCCTCTTAGCGAGGGGCCTCATTTGTTTTCTTATTCCTAGGCGAAGTCATTAAGCTTTGCTGCGAGAGGAATGGTGCTCGATGCAGTTTTGAGGAAGACGTTTATGGCTCTATCCCCAGAGGGCTGACACGCAGGCTAAGCATCAGCTGAATATGCAGGGGAGAATACAAGTATTTGGAGGAGCATTAGGATAAGCTTTGGCCGAGGCAGCTGAGAAAGATGAAAAATTGCTGCTTTTATTTAAATTACTTAAACAAATCTTAAATCTTTTCCTGTCCTTTTCCATCAAGGTAGCAAAGAAGCCATTCAGATTCCACTGATGGAAAGTTTTGGAACAGAAGTGAACAGAAGATATTGCCATGGTTTGCTCAAAAATGAGACAGAACGTTTTCCTTACTCCTGAGGGATGTTTATTGAGGCCACGCAAAAGGTGGGTGCATTTGAAGCGACAAGAGAGTTTTGCTATAAAAATGAGAACGTACACAAAAATCTCCAGCACTAACTATAAGAATAAAACAAACGTTTTCCTTGTTCTCTGAACAAAACAACTCAGAAAATACATCAGGAAAGGATGAATAATCTAGTCAGTCTTGGTTCTCATCTCTCCAGGGAATTTCATGTACTCTTTGAACCTTGTGGCTCGTAGCATAGCCATAACATACGTTTCTTAGATGGGACTTTTCTATTGTTTTCTTCTTTTTGACTATATACAATTTTTTTGTGATAGCAAGATGTATACATTAAGATGTCTTCCACTATATAATCAATTACATAGTTATTATGGTTCTTATCATAATCAATTACTTTGCTTCCCAATAAAATGCATAGTTACTTTCAAGGTCAAGACAACTTATAAATGTCCAATATTTAACAATTACTCATTATATATTCAAGTAAAATTCCTAATAACAACAACAGAGATCTTGATAAAGGTTTAAAATTGTAAAGTTTGTTGTAAAGATTTCATGACGGATAATGATGTCAATTAGAAAAAACATACGTTTAACCCTATCATCTAGTTGGACCAAGTCTTATCAGAGACATTCAGAGAATAAACCAGACTGTATTGTCAGTCGCTCTGTAGATGCTGTTGACTCCCGCTGAATACAGCGTATTACTCCTTGCACATATTCGGAATAAAACACAGATACCAAAACAAAGGTTGTGGTGAAGGTTATAGCAACAGGAAACATCTTTTTAAGTTCCAGTCCTTTGGAAGTATCACCCCTGTCCAAAGCAAACAGGACTTCGTCTGGGCTAAATTTCACTCACCGTTTCCTGCCTGCTACAAACTGTACTTCTCAAGTATGTTATCCTCGGGATACCACCAGCAATGTCATAGTCTAATAGAGACAGACAGACGGACAAAAATACATGTATCCATTTGTATAGATGTAATATAAATACTAATTACCGCTTACATGATGCAATATTTAAATATTAGGTAATGTTTCTAGACCATACATAAACTTCTGGATTATGAAGTGTATCCCACAGACATTTTTTCAGCTGTTTATCTCATCTTCCTAGAACAGAACACTTTGCTACAAGGAAATTGTAGCAATAGCAATTCCTTGCTAAGAAAAAATAGGGACACATTTTTTACAATATAGCTTTATTTTTCATGATGAAAAAACTTAAGATTAACTTACCAGTTGTATTTTGACATCACTACATCTTAAAGACAAAAGCCGATGAACTTTATAAAGTAGTGACCAGTTTGTCAGTTTTGAATTGGATTTCAGAGTGTGAAATTTTGACAAAAATAGGGAAAAAAATTGCAATTAACATTTAAAACCTGACCTCAAATGCTGATTAAAACCAAATACGTTTAAARTGTGAAGCATGTGTCCAGCTCTCCCCTCTTCTCACATCTTCCCTGCTAGCTCAAATGGTAGATTTGGAAGAAGAGGAAATAAAATTTCTCTTCACCATCTGTTATCTGACATTTGAAAAAAGTCGTTGTTTGACCAGTAATGAGACAGTTGGCAGCATTCGAGCTATAAATCATTAGCCTCTAATTTGCAAAGCTGGTACATTTTTAAAGGCAAAACAGATAATGCCCTACGTAGAAGTGGCCACATCACCCAACATAGAGAGCCTCATTCAAGCATTAAAATACAAAACAGATGGAGGAAACCTTCCAAGGGAATATTCATAGGGGAAAAAATTGCTGTGAAATATAAGGTAAGAAAACTCTGCCAAGCTCAACAGGACCCTAGAAAGCGTTAATGACCCAAGGATTATCTTTTCCAAAACTAAACAAAAGATGCAACTATGAAGAAAGATGTTCTCCTAATACAAAGATCTAATCAGAAAATAGCCTGTATCAACATGGGATTACCCCCGAAAGATGAAATTGGAAAGGGTTTCCTATCCTAGTTACATCAACTTTCTAAGCATCAAGTTTAGACAAAATATCCCAAAGCTGACTTGACAACTTCACAGAATAAGGAAAAAATAAAAAACAAAAACAGATGTTCTGTGTTATGGGAGACTTCATATTAATGAATCATACGCATTATATAAGCGAAGGACAAAAAAAAATCAAGGAAAAGGGTTTCAAACCTTGGAAGTAAAACACGATCGGAAGAGCGCACGTCTTATCTCCAGTCACTATAGATCTCGGTATGCCGTCTTCTACAAAAAAAAAAAAAAAAAAAGGACCATGTGAACATGTGAAGGCCACAAAATAGATCGCTATTGTGAAAACACAGAGTATGAGACAGCTCCTGCCTCAAAGAGTTTAACCAATAAATAAAAATTGGGTGGGGAAAGTGGTAGATGGCCAAGTCAAGGAGAACGGTGTTGGAGCAGTAAAACCACCGGGCATTCGGGCTTATTTCCTCTGCTCCAGGGCGGTTTACCTGGGAGGGGATTATGCGACGCAATAGAAGGGAAATGAGAAAGGAAGAGAAGACTGGGACCACCGCAGAGGACTGACGAGAAAGGGCTGCGGGAATCGCAGAGTAAGGCGGAAGGAAATAGCTGACCTTCCCGAGATGGCGAGGGTTCAGTCAGGGCTAGAGAAAGTTTGCTGAATGTCCAGATCCCTGGCTTTTCTGGGCACGCGGCTGTGCCCGGGGCTGGGGCCTCTGCCTGGCTCCAGGCTCAGGCTTTCCCAGAGGATGCGTGATGATGAGGAAGGAAGGTACTAGCTGGGTCCTACCTGGTGTGAATGTTGTGTTAATCCGACGATGGTTATAGGGATTTGTGGTGCTATGATATATCAGAAGATGATGGATAGATGGATGGACAGATGACGAGATATAGATACTCTATTTTTTACCAGAAATAGAAAAGGTAGATCTCATTGACTGCAGTAGAATGTGATTTCAACAAATGTAGACAGCATTTGCGTAAGAAATCTGTGAATAATTTTTGTCGCTGTTTCTGCATTCTGTGTCATTCGCTCATAAGAGATTATTAACGTGCCTCAACATTGTCGAAGAGCACAGGCTCTGAAGGCTACACTTTGAAGCCTGTGACGGTCTCCTCTAAATCCACACTTTCCACACACCTAAGGCACATACGAATGCGTCTTGGTGTTCTTACCTGCCCTACTGTGGGGGTACAAACATACCCTCTTGTATTATTGGACTCGATGATCTTAGAGGTCTTTCCCAACCTTAATGATTCTATGATTAGATTAGCAGATCACTAATTGTCAGCACCTTGTAAAGAGACCTCCACAATGAAGAAACATTTGCATCGCACAGACCACAGGAATTTCTACATACGTAAGAATGAAACGGGCACCCTGAACATAAGAAGTGACTGTGTCTTTCTGTTATTGAACGTGAGATACAGTCTGTACACTACATGAGTGAAAATAGAATATGTTTCTTCTTTGGACATCCAAAGCGAATAGAGGGGGAGCGGGGAATAAACAGATCTTTGCCCTTAGGGCTGTGTTAAGAGGCGGCAGGACTCAGTGACTGACAGAGAAAATGGCTCTACAAGTGGGGGTCCGTTCTTCACGACAGTCACCTCGTTCTCCTTGTTTGATAAAACGCTCTGTGAAGGATTAGTTTTAGCTGTTTGGCTCTGGGCAGAGAAAATGTCGTGCGTAAGCTGTGTAAAGTCATAAACTGTTCAGAGAGGAGCTGTGCTTTGCTTAATCACAGTATCTTAACTGTCTCTTGCTCCGAAAGAATAATTTTCTACGTCTTTTTTTTTTTACTTTCTACCTTGGCTGTGGCTCTCCTCCTTCCTTACTAGTTTCTTACAAGTTTTTATTTGCTTGCTCATGGGGGAAAAGCAATAGGTAAGAAAAGCCTAATTGAGGCAAGATTAATGCAGTTCCACCGAGAATAAGGAAAAGATTTATTCTCTCCCTCCCTTCCACAGATGTCTTGTTAGGGACTCAGCCTCGCCTAACATATGTACCTTTATTCATTTACTTCCTTCTCGTCCTCTGGGAGAAGCCTATCTCATGTAATTTATTGACTTGGCTGCCTTGTTTGTATCCATGGTCTGTATCCATGTTAATAGTAAGATGTATTGAACGCTCACATATCAGTCTTATTCTCAGATGCAAGTGAGGGGGGTTTATCTACGTTGAAAAATATGTACATTTGGCTTGCCACAACTAGGAGTTACCGTAAAGAAAATGTTGAAATTGGAGCCCCTGAGCTGGCAAGAAATGTAAAGGTTTGAAAGAGTGGGATCCAGCAGAGTTGCTGAAATACAGCATCGAGTTCAGAAGAAATGGGCAGCCTTGTGATCCCGCTCTGTGATTTTCCTTCTCTTAGCTGACTCTCGCCTTGGGCTGACAACTGCAGCTAATGCTGACAAACATTAGCGAGTGATAGAGGGAGGAAATATTTATTTTAAATAACTTTGATGAAAGGCTGTGAGAGGAGATGAGGAGAACATAGGAATCCAATTTAATTTATATATAAATTGACTCGGGCAAGAGGAAGGAGCTTGGGCCAAGCACTGCGTGTGTTGCTTTCTTGCTGAGTACTCGAGCCTC
This sequence comes from Phoebastria nigripes, assembly GCA_035582835.1. Classification (NCBI taxonomy): domain Eukaryota; kingdom Metazoa; phylum Chordata; class Aves; order Procellariiformes; family Diomedeidae; genus Phoebastria; species Phoebastria nigripes. The sequence goes on from JAYKAV010000778.1 coordinate 3,987,885, forward strand.
TGGTATATCAAAAGATCCTTTACAGTTCTTTCTGGAAAGGACAGCTTTGAAGGTCACCCGTGGCATCCCTGTAAAATTTTACTCTGTCCAAGGGACAGACCCTTCCATCAACCCAGAAAAGGAGTGTCTTTATTCATTGTCAGATTGAAAAACCTGCCGTTGAGATTAATAAGCTCGAAACAGGCACTGGGCCTTTTTACCAGACAGCTGTATTTACTGAAATTGTCTATATTTTACTATATTCAAAATGACGTTTTCATTTTTACTTTTCAGAAGAGGAAGGCTGCTGTTCTTTGCTTTCYAATACGCAACCTGCCCTTGGTATTTCACGACATCTCACCTTGCCGAACACATAACTCCTGGAAACAAAGTGCTTTTGGGGTGGTGTGAGTGATAACTCCTGTTACTGCTTCCCAAACTGGTCTGAAACTGCCAGGGACAGCRTAGGGACCAAGAATACATTTTCAAAGCTTTCAGTGTTTCAGCTCTGCTTGCCACATACGTATTTTTGTGCCCTTTGCTTCCTTTTCTTTAAAGTGCAAGTTTTCACTTATATTCGCTGCAATCTCCTCCTGTTATGTGGGTTAGCCCCTGCTTGGGAACGAAGGGTGCGCTGTTTAAAGGAGCGGCCTGACTTCCAAGGAAATGAAAGTAGCAATATTTATCTTGCTTTATTGTGACTTTCATTTCTTTCAAAGCCAGGCTACTTTTTAACCTGCAGTTTTCTTTTTCAGCCCAAGCTTGTGGTTTTGGGGGCATCTACTAGAAGTTTTTTTATTAAGTTCTCAATTGGCTGTCACTTCCTTCAGTTTAATTCTTTCGCTCACATCTCATTTTGCCTAAAATTGTTTTTGGCTTGTAAAACTGTCGTTTAAACACCAACTAAAATATACCGTTATTCGGTGTTGGAAATGGCTTTTTGAGTTTGGGGACTCTTCTATAATTTGCAGAAATCCTCAGGCTGTTTCAGTAGCAGAGGCCTGAGGTTGCCACCGAACTACAGCTAGGTACTTACTCCTACTCTCAGTGCTCAAGGGTCTTCTTGTAGCAGAAACTAATGATGAATTCCTTTTTGTGCTTCAGTTTGTAGAGCTTTGTTCAAGACGGTAAGTGTCCAGTTTGTTGTCATCTCAAGACGTGATTACCTACATTTTTTTATAGGGTACTGATATTATTTCCCTTTTAACTTGATTCTGGCTCCAACCAGTGATTTAACAGTTCATTTGTGAAGAACAAAAACAAACAAACAAACCCCCCCCAACCCCCCCAGATGCAAGTGATACTGGCTAAAATGGATGCATGCTAACTGATACAAAACTCCAATTTTTTTTTATTTATCCGCGGCAATAGATTTAAAGTACGTCTTCACTTTTGCTAAGTGATTCCTTGATATTTTTCTCGTCATCTTGACTCCTGCTAAATGATTTTTGCTATCTCTCTCCTCTTTCTACTTTTCCATTCTGTGTTGGCTTAAGGGTCTCCTTAGCAGTGTACCCTTGGTTCACCCTAACATGAGAACTATCCAAGATGCCTTAAAAATTTTTACACAGCCAATGGTGCACTTACGGATTTTCTCTTTTCCTGTGGGACAGGGAGGATTTCTAATAGGATCCTTTAAATATTCGTTTCTTCCATGTTCTTCTGAGCTATCTGAAATTTTGTTGGGTAATTATGAGGCCATAAATGCCAATGCGCACTATTATCGATACAGATTTGCCCGTTAGCTCCAGAAACGTAACCCTGCTACACACTGACCACATGTCCTTGTTCAAGGAAGACCATTCATACTCCTGCTGGTTTATTTTTTCCTGCAGAATCTAAAATTAATCTCAGTTCATTGTAARACACGCTAAACTCGCTCAGGTTGGGATGCTCAGCAGTCCGTTATAAATCTCTGCACTCCAATCCTCCGGGTCAGCTTTCTGAGATACCTTCTGCACAGCCTAAAACCAAGTCAAGAGCGCAAACTTGCCCTGTGCATCTCTCCATTCCCTTCAAAACTCCTATTAGTCAGTCTGTTTGCTACGGACTAATTTTCTATCGTTTGTTTGATTCCCTGTATGAGCACACTGATCACATTTAATACCTTTTGGGGAAAGCAAATGAGATGGTAATTTGGGAGTTATTTATGAACAATGATGTTCATTTTAAATAAGAAAGTTCTGCTGCTGCAAGGAATTAGTGATTGTTTTCAGCTCATGAATAATCAGTAGTATTTGAAAATTATTTCCACTGATCCAGCTCCAAATAAAAAAGTGGCATTTCTTCTCTCAATCTGACATCAATACAGAGAATTTATCTTAATCTTTCCGAAACCATCCAACCTCCAAAACTAATAGTCGCAATCAGGCAGTTGGCAGGTCACAAATACTGGCCCTGGGGGGATTGTCATGACTGTGAGTAAGCAATTTTACTGCTCGACAGATCACCAAGAGACATTTTAACCTTAGCAATTATTTTTCTCAAGGTCAATGACATCATGAAAGGAGCCAGAAACGTATTTCTTTAGACAATTATAAGCAGAGATTGCTCTTGACCTTGATATTTATAGGGTCCCAACCATCAAGAGGCTTGCAGCAAGAGTCTCCAGAGCAACCCTGCCAAAAGGTCGGAAAAGTTCCAAAATAGCAATAATCCGTGATTTCATTGTGCATGGCTAATTGTTTTTCCTGAAAGAAAATCTCACGTGTTTGGCAGGTACCTTTGTAACAAAGAGATAGCAAGGGTTGTAAATCCCTGAACAGCTATTATTGCACAATCAAACTTTGTAACTCATATATATCTCCCCTGGAAATACAGTAATACGCTGCTAAAGTCAGAAAAAAATGGGATTTGGGGCCATGGTATTTCATTACAAGCTGTACAGCAGAAACTTGAGACTATTTTTAAGAAATGATTAGTTAGGAAATATATCAGTATGATATATATCAGTGTATATATATGCAATATATATACAGTGAAGTGGTCTACTAGTTCACTGAATGGAAGAAACCTCTATGTAGATTGTATTTTTCTAAACAAAATGGGGGACAGAAACACAACCGTTTCCCACAGAAACAATTTCTTTATCACTGTTCACGAGTGAAAGGAGAAGACAGGTAAGAGGAAAAACTTTGATGAATCAAAAATCTGGTCTACTCTACYCTACTCATGCCACAGTCCAAACTCGCTTTTCTTTCATGGGCAGGGGGGAGTCTCCTCTTTTGGACTAAATCCCCRTTGAATCATGGCTGTCTCTAGTTGGATGTCTGAGCATCTGGTTTCCTTCATCACTCGGAAACAACCATTTGGAGATAGGCTTGGCTTTATCTTATTCAGGTGGTGGTTATATGGGATTTGTGGTGCTAGAATTTATCAGAATAGATAAATATGTTTTTATATTTTGAGCAGAAATAGAGAAGGGCTGGTGAGATGGCCCCCAAATAATAATTACAATGAGATTTAGAGATTATAAGTAATATGTAGAATTTGGCTTTAGCGTATTTGAGAAAGAGAAAATCAAATCTGAACAACTGCAAGGGAAGATTCGAGGATGACAGGGAAAAGGAAAACCCACCTTCTGATCAGAGACTGAAAACAAAGACTGAAAGAGGATGCAATTGCACTCTCAACACAGAATCGGTATAAACAGCATTTGGGGACAAGCTTAATGGAAACTAAAGGACAACATTGGAACAGAACAAATGGCTCCAAGCTGAGAATGGATGTGTATAAGCTGGATATTAAGCAAAGTTTTCTAACTGTTAATGTTGTATTGTCATGGAGCAGAATTTTGATCTGATTAGCAGAGGAAGATGAGAGGTGAAGCCTGGACATATAGAAGACTAGAATGGCCCAGAAGCATCCGTCTAGTCCTATACGTTTAACTCCTGTGTGTGGCACGCCTAGAACAAAGACAAGGCCTGTAGGCAGGCGGACCTGCAAAGGAATGAGATAAGACAAATTGGAAAGAAACCCAAGTAGCTCATAAATTTCGTGCTGAGATTTCCTGTTTCCTCAGATGATGTCACCCACGTTGCAATTTCATAGATTCAATCCGTTCTGTTCATTTTTATGAATCTGATCAAAAAGAAGCAAACAAACTAGCAAATACTCAGTTAAGCAAGCGTATTTCTAAGTTAACTAAAGATGGGACAGCGAGCAAATACAGACTGTTGTCGATGGCATGGAACAGAACCACTTCTGTTCTACACGCTTTGCTCTCATCAGCCTCTTTCCCGTTTTCCCTCTCAGAGGCCATTAATTTGGTAGCATTATAACTCCTCTTGTGCATTTGTGCATTTTAGGTGGCAAGCAATCTTTTTGTTTTAGGCTGCTATAGATTATCATAATCAATTTATTCATGCTTTTTCAGTGTAAAATTTGTTAGAGCTAATCCTTTTTTTTTTTTTTTTCCAAAAAATATATTTGAAAAATTCGATCAAGAATACTTGGATGGTTCTTTGCTGAGAAAGCTTACCTGAATTTTTGCAATGAATATAAAGCTCATAAACTGAAAATAGTCCTTTATACAAATATATAATGACCTTATAAACGTGTTTTTCTGTACAGCAGTACCCTCAGTGTTTCTTCAATTGTTTCCTATTTTTTATCAAGAAAGACTAAACCTTTTCCCAGCTCAATAAGAAATAGAGCCCAGGTTTTTTACACTGTTTTTTTTTTTTTTTTTTTATTTTTTTCTTTTTTTTTTTTTTTTTTTTTTAGTTTTAGTTTTTAACTAAAAATGTGGGCCACAAGCTTAACATGCCAATCATCTCTTGGCTTCGGATCTGCTGCAGGGGTTATCTGTTTCCTACATGATTATCCTTACAGATTGTATACCTTCGAATTGCGTATCAACTAGATTATTTTCTCTGATCCAGGATTTCCTACAGGAGCCCGTTCATTCCCTACCACTATCTTTCTAAATGAGCTCTTTCAGTTTTAATGATGACCAGGTAGTTTTCAAGCTCTCAGCAGATAACCTCTCCAGAAGGCTTGGCTGGAAAGTCGGCAATTAATCTCAGGCAGGACTGAACCCAGGCTCCCCTAAAAAGCCAGCTTCTCTGTGATAAACTCATTACCTGCTGGCAACATTTAAATTCTCTGGTCACAGCTATTAAAGCCAGAAGAGATCAATAGATCACCGTGCCTGACTCCTTCCATAAAACAGACCATTACGTTTCATGCAGTCACCTGTGAACTAAGCCTAGCAACTCGGATACGATGAAGATACCTTTGAGAAGAGCAGCCGGTGTCRTCTTAGGAGCTAAAGATAAAACAGATCTATTATAAAACAGATAAAAGCTCAAAGAGAAACATTCGGATCTTGAGCAGTGTGCCTCCTGTTCAATCATTAGGAAAACTGGGAGGTACTTCTACCTTGGATCTCCCTGGTTCGTGTTATCCCATTCACTAGCTTACGGTAACTTAACTTTTCAACTTGATCAAAACTTCAACTATGGCATTTGCTTATAAATAATTTGCATAAAAGCATATGGTTTCCTTCGATAGAGACACATGAGATAATTCCCTTATGAGTAGTTCGGTTATTAAACGTATTCATCCACCTTAAAAAAAAGTCTGAAAGGCAAAGCAAATGTGCTGTACTGGGAAAAATATTAGGGACTGATATTCAACCCTACCTGTTAAGGACAACACACTATGAGAAAGTGTCTAAGTCTCAACCGAAGCGCTCTCCTTCTTGTTAGCATGTGTTTTTTTCACACCAGCAACTTGTAATGTTTCTGTGAGCTTCCCAAAATGTGCGTAATTGGTAAAGCCAGCACCATTACTGATACTTGGTGGGTTTAATTTTTTTTTTTTTTGCTTTGAGAAGAAATGAGTAAACCTTGAAAATGACTGCAGGGAGGGCAGAGAACTGCATAGAACTATTTTGTTTTAATCATCTAGAAAATATCTTTTCCTCAAGTCAGAGGTTTCAAGGTCAAATTGTTGTCTTCTTATTTTTCAGCTGAGATCGGGAAGGTGATAAAAGAAACGATACAGCTACAGTCCCGTCTCCGCATCCTGAAGTAAAGAAGCAATCTTACACCATGGATAAACTTATTCTTTTACAGATGATGGGTGAGTTTATCCATAAGCTATTGTTGTTCATGCTTCCGGAGATGTTAAATTATAAATGCGGATGAGGGCTGTACTTCAACGCTCAGGAAGCAGCCTTTCTAAACCCTTTGGCAGGGCTGTTGAACTAAACACAAAGCTTTTATCTCTCGGAATCTCTTGGGGCATATTAATCCCTCACTTGTAGGTTTTTCAGATGAAAAGCAGCTTAAATGGTTTGATATTTTTTTAATTGTGTCTGAAACACTGTCGGTGCTGTACCCAAAGCAGATAAAGCTAGCATCAAGACACCAAAAAGCTTAAGTGATGCCTCTTCGTTTGCAGGATACCCAGCTGACCTGCTACTGCTGGGAGCAGTGAGGGTTGAGGCTGAGGAACAGCCCATCGCTTGCAGTTCCCACTAACAAGCCCACCAGTGATGGCTGGCAAACAAGACCGCTGTGGAATAAGGAAGGAGTTTGTCTAGGAGGGTAAGCCAGACAATTATATGCGTATACGTGATGACTGCTGTGGGCTACTAGTGTGTTTTACCAAATTGGCAGCTATAACACTGGCTGAAGTTACCTTCGTATCAGGAGTTCAGTAAGCTACCGAATGAACTATTTGTGAGCGCTTTGAATGGTTTCCTTTAAAGAGACATCTTCTAAGACACAATGTGAATGGGAAAATTTCACATTATCCCCTTGCTTTCTTCCTATCCCCTCTTGGCTATTYATATACGCAATATGTAACATGTACTGTTATAAAAGTCAGCTGTGCATGTGGTTGGGGGACGGCACKGGACTAGGCTCTGTGCTCCGATGCCTGCATGGCTTTTCCTTCTGCCACTGCAAGAGACAAAATATGGGGCTGGACGGGCCGATGGTTTGATGCAGCAGGGCATTTCTTATGTTTTTATGCTAGTTTGATCCTACAAATCCTTATTTATAAAGTAATCTTCTCTCATATAAGTAGCTTTGAGCACTCAGGCAATATATGATTCTTTATCTGAGCGTCAGATCCACATTTTCTATAAAACAGAATGGGTCACAGTTATTTTTCTGTAAGTCTTTCACTCGACGGATCTACACCAAAGGTGAAGCTGGTTCCCTGGGTTTAAGCGGGAAGCCTGCTTTTCTATGCCAAGTACTTTGCCAGCCATTTTTAAAGCTTATCATACCCAGGTATTCTACACAAAAATGACACTCATTTTTTCAGCAAAATGGGAGAATAGCAGCCTAATTTAATACAATCCCTGCAATGTCTCTTTTGAAACTCAGACAGGATTCAGAGTTGTTCAGACTGTTCCAGKTCTGAATGGCTTGCCGAGTTTTGAAAATCTATTATTCAAATCTTTCTTTGCTTTTAATTTAGTTTTCTCCCCCTTCTTACATGAAATTTGTCAAAATCAAGGCAGTATCTTTTAAAGTGTTTTCAGAAAGAAAACTTGACCGCTGTTTTCTGCCTAGTTCTGAAGTCAGGAAGACAGAAATATGAACAGTGGGCAAGAAGTCAGGCACTGCAGCAGCATTTAGTTCTGTTCTGTAAGGAGGCAGAGAAGTAATTTTGTGCCACAAGGAAGCTTTATCTCCATTAGATACCAAAAGATACCATTCCATTAATGGCAATATCATTAATGGAATGGTACATTTGTACCTTTGTTCATTTTCACACATTGGAGTAGTTGTACCTTCAGCGTGAAAGTACAAAAAGTGCTGTAATCTCATCTTAAGCCTAACCATTTTCCTCCACTTTCCCACCAGCAACCCAAAAGAGCCGTAACTTACTTCATGCAAAGTTAGCCATAAATGTGAAAGGTGAAGAGACCACACATTCACCATCGCTGTATGCAAGTCGCTTGGGACTCTAGTGTATTCTGCAGGTATATAAATGTGTGAGAAAGAGCTAAATATATCATGAATCTCATTGAAATGGATGATTAATATGTGAACGCACAAAATCAATACGTTGTCATGATAGCAAGAAAAATACAAGAAAAATATTTATTATTATACTTGTGCCGAACTCTAGAGATTATGTAGGGACAGAAAAAAAGAGTTCACATTTCACATTTTCATATTTCAGTTTTACATTTTACATTGATTACTAACTTTAAGTAGTTTACAGTAAGAGAGAGGAAAGCAATAAGATGGATAGGAGGAAGAAATGAAATGACAGACCGAAGGAAAAATATTGTTAGCGATTTACACCGTATGGTTCAATATGCCGATGAAAGAATGGGCGTGTTCTTTTTGTGTTTTAACTAACTTGTGTAGGTGACCCTGGAAATCTTTTTTTTTTTTTTTCTTTTTTTCTTTTCCGCAGGGAGGACGTACATCTGTAGGTCAAGTAAAGAGGGTCTGAAGAACAACTACATCAACAAGGAAGCAACACAGAAACAGAAACCTGAACCAATATTCAGTCACGTCCATTAATTATGCAACTCATTTTGTACTGATGTAAGTAGATCCTTAACTCTGAAGTAACCTGTGCCTAGGGAAAAGGAGTGGAAGAGACCGATATGTCCCTGCAGACAGCAGCTGATGGGGAGCATGATACAGTGAAGAGATGGAGAGCATGAGAGATGCAAAACCTCAAACAGTCTGAAATTCAGGAGCAGTGGCGATACCCAAGGAGAGGAGAATATGGACCTCAGGAGAAGAAATTATTTTAGAAGCATGTATATATCTGAATTTGACCCATCTTTATATCAGAGGGAACATCTGATATAAAAGGAAATTTCTGTGATGAAGAGTGGAAGGTTGTTATCAGGCCATGGAAAAATCTCTTCACGAATTCATTACTTCCATGTTGGAATTCAGGAACAGAGGAATTGTAAGATCAAACTAGTTCACATGCTGTAACTCTTAAAGTAGCTTTTTTTTAAAATAGAAATCGTATCTGATCTCTCCTTTAAAAAAAAAAAAAAAAGTCTTTACAGAAAGTTACGAAAAGTTCTGGGTCGGATTCTGTGGTCAGCAGCTCAAGCAGCTTAATATGATCAAAACTGCAGTCGAGTTTTTTTGAAAGAGAGTTCAGATTCCTCTGCGTATGTGTCTGTGCTCGAGTGGCTGTAGCATGACAAACGTCTGACCAGCAATAGCCGATGTTATGAAATAGCTGAAATGGAGGACAATGGCAACCAGCTTTGGGGTAGAACTCCAGCTGAACCGCAGTAAGACATCACCATCACTGGAGCACTAATTGTATTATGTCAGTCGATGTAAACATGAAACATAATACCAAATTGTAGATACTATTCCAAAGAAAAAGACTTCCAAGAGTTCCTGGCTTCAGACTACCTTGGTCAGAGCTCTGCCTCTGGTAGCCTTCTGTATGAGATGCACGTAAGAGATGTATGTGCATACGAGGCTTGCAACAACAGTCCACTGGGTCTGAACATCTCCTGTGAGTCCGGAAAGGCAACGAGCATTTGAACAGGCAGCAGCCCGGCAACTAATAAACAGCACATTGCTCTGCATCTCATAAATCTCCGTGAAGTTCATTTATTCTCTTCTGAGAATGAATAACTAATGTGAAGCCTCTTCTTGGCAGTTATTGTAGCACTACACAAAGCGATTTAGATGTGGAAGCTGCTATTAATAGCAGCGAACAAGCTACTAATTGGGTTGTTATGTAATGGCATTGTTATGAAACCTCGTTTGGGTTTGACACCTTCTGTTTTCTAAAAACAGCATTAAAAACCCCAAACAAATCCATGGTTAGCAGTAAGTAACATGAAACAAAGACTAAATAATTACCAATCTTTCAAAACTCAAATAGGATTAAAAAGGGGGAAAAAAAAAAAAAAAAATCAGTTCCTTTATCTGAATTCTAGCAGAAATGAGCTGGAAGTGAATCATTCCACAGTTCTGCTGTTCAAAGGGATACTTTAAAGTAACTTTCTTTAATACCTGCCCTGCAAATACTGACAAAAAATTTCAAAGTGGCCTGTTTCTGCGACTTGTGAAATCTCAGAAAGTTTTTTTCTATATAAAAAAATGGGCTTTGAATGAGTACGAACAGAATATAGTTTAAGGAGAAAGAACGACCAGAAAATATCTCTGTGACACACACTGATACAAATCATGTACTAGGATTAGGCACGGATCTCCACTTTTGTAAATGACAATACAGATGTACCTATACAGTTTGACATTTTTTAAGTAACTTTAAAAAAAAAAAAAAAAAAAAAGAAGAGGGAAACAATTGGGGATGACATTTTGTTCCCTGCCATACAGAAGGAGAGAAAATTGCACTCCATTAGGGGAGAAGCTTTTATCTGGGGTGGCCCTTTGCAGTGCCTCTATTCTTGGTTATTCTGAAGGCTGGGCATCGCTAATGCAATGTACAGCAYCGGGAACTTCTCCTCCTGATGAAACCCAACTACTGTCCTCTAGTTGGGAGGTTATTTTCCTTTTGGTACATCAAATGCAGCAGCATACAGAGCCTATAAGAAGAAGGATCCCTTCAGGGGTTTGTAGTTATATGTATATAATAATATTTAAAGAGATGAAAATTCTTGGTCAACACTGCACAGTTCTAATGCCTCTTGGTTTAATCTTTGACCGTGGAATTACCTCTCAACATGCACGGTGCCAGCAATTGTTGTTCGATCAGCGTTATCTATAACCTTTTGTTGCCGAGGTAAATCAAGGCTGTCACTCCAGATCTGCTTCCTTAATGAAGGAGCCCAGGATTCTCACACAAGCAACCTAATGGACACTTCAGCTGTCTATCTACAAACACACATCCTCATGTTTGTGCGGAGAAATACATGAAGTTGCTTCCAGTTGAGTCACCTCTTAAATTTCAGGAAGCTACGAGAGCGGTAGCAGCAGCGTGGGAGGAAAGCAGGGTGCGGTGGCAGCATCATGACCTGCGCGGAAAGGAATTTAGCCCCTGACACAGAGAGTGGGTATAGCAGCGCGCACTGTCCTGCAGGAGCCAGACACAGCCTACATATACACAGCTATACGCAYGCCATCACACGGATTGCCTCTGTCATCTGCAGCAGTTTGGCAAGCGGTATTTGCAATTTTGGGTTATGCTCTTTTTTACTGCTTTTTATCTGGCAACAGATACTATACTCAGCCATGCTGACTCCATGTTATTTTCCGCTCCTTGTCATTTTACATTGTCTAGGTGATGATAAAAACCCCAATTTATCCAGCACAGTATGTTAGGAAGGGTTTATATAAATAAAGGAAAACTCTACTTCAGTTCCTTCATTGTTAAAGCACCCAGAGGAAGCAGCCCAAGGGCTTACAGAGATTTGATGCGCGATGTCCCAGCACCACAGTAATTACAGCAAGCATGCCTAAAAAGCTGTGATAACTTAGGATTCAGCAACTGTTGAAAGGAACAAGACATTATAGAAACCAAGCAGGAATTTGGGTGGTCCAGATGTCTTCCACATGTATCCAGTTAATTATCAAGAACTAGAATCTCTTATCCATCATATGTGTCTGTGTACATATTTATCAGTATGCATAAATATATMTCTCTCTCTCTTATCTCCAGACTACTAACTTCATTAGAGTAGTTCGGAATCACAATGTGGCAAATAATACCAGAATCTTCTCCTAAAATAAAGTATCAGCATGCTTTTCTACTCCTCCACATCAGAGGAAATGAGTTTTCTCTTAAATGCATCTTTTCACTAGTAGTATAGTTTGTCTGTATTGTTACTGCTCTTCTGTAATCTCACCTGCCTGAGAAGGAAGAGGGATATAGCAGCTCCTCTGAGTAGTAACGCTATTCCGTATTTCTGTTGTGGCAGTACCGAAGGGTTCCAATAGGATATGTCACCCATTTCACTGTAGGACAGAGTTCATCAGACCTACAAAGTTCATTCACAGCCCTGTGATTTCTTAATTCTCGATTATCCTGAATTTATACTGGTATAAATTTATACTTTTACAATACTTCAAAAACTTCTAGAATACTTTAAATGCTCTCTAAATCTTTAAATGCCGTTTACATTTTAAATACCTTACAAATATTTGAAAGTTACCTTTAAATGATGTTTAAATATGGGAAATTTTTTCCTATGCCTGATGTCACTTTTTTCCCCTCTGCAATAGTGTTTTTTCCACCCTTTGCATTGCCTGCCTGCAGTGATAGTACATCTAGCTACAGCCTGCTCTCTGTATATACTGCTGATCGCTGTTTTTCCCAGGGTATGGCAACCCAAGCTTTCTCGTTGGTGAGTGCATGTACTTATTGTCTGTCTATTGTCTATTAATATCTGTTACCATTTCCTGCTGGGTTTGTATGTACTTCATTTCATGTGTCGGTCATATTTTAATTGATTTCTGGAATTTTATGCTGAGGGCCAAAAATTCATGAGGGAAATGAATGGACCAGTAATTTCCAATGATAATTTTGCAGTCAGACTACTTGTTTGCACGGAGAGGGAGGGAGGTAGTTTGTGACACCACTTTGATGCTATTTTGGGAACCCATCTTACACAGTGTTAAAAACCCAAACTGTTCCTGGGCCTTCTGGTATTGTCGTTCAAAGGAAGAAACGCTTAGCTAGGTGGTGACTAAAGCTGGGGCAGAAAAGCCTTCCAGGGTGATTAAGCTATTTAGGTGCTCTTTTCTCCTTTGCGGTACTTAGCCGTGGAAGGTGGAATCACAGAGGAAAAATACGAGCTGAAGGAAAGATGGTTTTCCAATGGAGAAACCGAGAAGCTACGTCTCTGCAGGATATCATCCAGGAAATATCATTTTTTGTTTTCCTCTGGATTTTACCAGGTCTCTTTTCTTTTTTTTTAATAAATGGGAAGACCTCYCTGCAATTCTGAACCAGAAAGATTCTCTAGATAGAAGTGAGGATGGGGAAGGAGCTTACCTATAGCTTGTGTCAACTGGAGGAGACGGTGTTGAATATTCACATACTGTAAGTGAGGGTAAAAACCAGACTGTACACGAGTAATTCCCATTGATCTTAAACTACCAAGCTCCTGCAGTACAGCCTGTGGCTATCATTGCACTTCTGGTACTGTTCTGTGCCAATAACCAGTACTATGAGGTGTGGTACAATGTATTCAGGAAAAAAAAAAGTAGAAAAAAAAAAAAAGATAGTTGATTAATTCTGGTGATTAATGTGTTAAATCTGTATTTACAGCCAAAATAACTAGTAAAGGTATACATAAAGCATAAATGAAAACATTGCATATGTCTAATCATTACTTGGGGTATGAATCACACTGTATTTCATAATAATTACTAGAAAAATATTTACTTGAGCTAAAGCTTAGATACAATTAAGGAGATGGATCTAATTCAGCAGGTTTCTATGCCCTGTCTTGGCCATCAGTTTTGCTTGAAATAAAAATGATAGTAGCACATCCATCATATTTCACAGTTCCAAGAGGAAAACTCGTGCTCCAAGTGTGAAAAATTCCTTCTGGTTATTTATACAAGTTATTTAGTGCTAATACATTGAAAGGAAGATAGTGCTGTAAAGCTGATGAAGACCCAGGCTGAGTTTAAGTTCCTTCCTGTAACACAGTATTTCCGAAAGCTATTTGCAACAACTTTGTTTGCTAGAATCTCCGAAACAAGGGGTGTCCATCCCACCCGAACCTGGCGAGCCACAGCCTCTGAGCTTCTCAGATGGTGCTCCGCAGGTACCTACGTGCCCTGACATAGTAGCTGTCGGAGCCAGTGATTTATTATTTGCTCTTTCCAAACAGGCRTCTAATAAAGCTGCCTATTAATTCTGATTGCAGCGGAGGCTCRTGTATGGCATTGCCTTCTGTCTAAGGTCACCCTTTGTTTTACTCCATTCAGTGACGGGCTGCTGCACGGGAACTGCTCCTGTCCCTCTCAGCACGGACTATATTTGGATGGCTGTAAGGGAAAGGCCTGCCTTCCTTCACTCCTCCTGTGAGCTATCCACGCTGCTTCTGAGTAGCAAAGGTGAGCAGAAAAAAATCTTGACATTGCTGATTTTGCCCCTCGCCTGGGAATGCTCTCATTTGGTCAAATGTCCCACTGTGAAATGTCTCTCTTCATTTCAAGCACGGGGATGGTGAAGGGCTAGGCTGGAGAAGACACTTGCCCTCAACTGACCCAAACGTAAGCAAGAAGCAAACGCTTTGCACGTTAATGTATATCTGGAGAGAACGTAGGCAGAGAACTGCCAGGATCATCTTCAATTTGCTCAATAAACAGAGAAGGGAAAAGATCATTACAGTAGCCTTTTGTAGCGTAAAAGCAGGGAGAACAAATACCATGTTACGTATAACTGAAACAGAGCGGTCACATTCGCAGCTGTGCCCTTATCAAGATCTTTCACGCTACAACAATAAATGTTCTGTGGAGCTCGAGATAAAACGGTAAAGGAAATGTTGGGAAATGCTGGCACTCTTGCAAACGATTAAAACAAAAAGAAAGAAAAAGGGGTTTCTTGTATTACCAATTTACATTTTGCAAAGTAACTCCACTTGAAAAGGAAACCGAAACTTCCCTTATTCAAATAGTTTTGTTCCAGTGAGCTGATTTAGGCAATGTGCACTTAATTCAAGGAATCATTTTTACTTGATATTTTTTGGCCAGTAAATAAGAATATATTTGTTGCTCTGAGTATTCTCAAGTATGCTGAGTGCAATATGTGAAGACGAAAGACACGGCATTCTGACAAAGTTAAATTAGTCTACAGGCTAGCTGTTTGGAAGTTGTACATATCTTTATTCGTATTTCCTTTCATTTTTTTCTTACTATTAGCACTCCCTGCTCTCTAGGTCACGAAACCAGTTCCTGCATTTCTCCTCTRCTTATATTCCAAGCCTCCACAAGTCTTACAACTGTGTTTTTCTCAGAAGTCAGCCTTCTTCGCAGTCAACACTGTCTCAACGCTAGCCTGTGCACTGGTTCTTTCAAGATCTTCCCCTTTTCTGACCAAATCTTTTCTCCCCTCTTCGGTTCAATCTGTCCAAACTGTTGCCATCAAAATATTTCCCTTTTCTCACCACTCTGAGAATGTTCCCCTACTTCTAAAATCTCAACATTGACTTATTTCCCCCATAAAATTCAAGCCTGCCTCTCTTCTCAGCTCTGATTAACTCCATTACTGCTTGGTTCTGACCTCGCCTCCTCTTGGAAAGCCTTTTCGTCTCCAGTGCTGGGAATGCCTGTGTATGGGAAGCAGGGGACATTGTTATTAATTTCCTTCTTTAACTTTCTTCATCAAAAGGACGCTCTGAATCTGAAGCGTATGGTAGATGAAATTACTTCCAGTCACCTCCCTCATTTGTTTTAGGAAATGCCTGAAAATATTTACAAAACAATCACCAAAAAGCATTCAGAATGAAGATTCACCACGACTTAAATGATTGCATGCGATTTCTACCAAATGAATAGAGGTGTCTTGAACTTTTACTCTATATCCTTGGCTTTCGGTCCCTGGTTAGACCCGCCTAGGGTTTGCTCCTCATTGTGATAACTGGCAATAATATCCAGCAGGCTTTTGGGTGACTTAGGAATAACTGAAGCACATCATATTATTCCCATTCCTTTTCACTGCCTCTTCCTGTTCCAGTCCTTATGGGAGCTGTGGTACTGGATTCATGAGACCAGCATGTAGTCACGCTGGGTTGGTAGCATTTTGGAGTTGCCTGCATTCTCTGATGCCTTTATGGAGCTTGCTTCATGCAAGGGGAGCACAGGAGACGGGCGAATACAGRCGCCTGTGTTTTCTACTTCATTTGTAGACCTGTGAGCTTCTATGGCGTAYGTCAGCCGAGATCGTAGTTAATTCATAATCTTGATGATATTGAGGTTGTCACAGCCAGCTTTTCCAGATGCATATATTTCTCTTGAATTTATATGATAAGGTAACATTAATAACAGACCTCTTACCACACCAGAGAAATGCATGTATTTCTCAGAGTCTATCACCACTGAACCAAAAGTAACAAACCCCTGGGAACTCTGGAAGGAGATACATTTATCCTTTCTGAGTCATCCAATCATACAGGGCTCAAGGCTSGTGCTAAAACTTCCAGAAACATTTGGAAAGCAACTGCAGAAATCAAACAAACAAAACCCTCGAAGAGCGGTAAGAGGAAGCTACAGAAGCACATCGGAGCCAGCACTCACTCGTCAGGACATCCCTTCTTCGCTCCTTCAGCTTCTGCCGCACATGCCACCTCCTCCAGCACACCACCTCCAAAATTGCTGGGTTTTTTGCTGACGCTTTGGAGGCCTGACGCCTCCCGAAACTCTGCAAGTTAGGTTGCAATGACCCTCAAGCTGTGTCTCGCTGAAATGACTGATCTGCTTATATTTGTCAATCCAAGTTTCCCTGAAGTAGTTCAACTGCTCCTACACGTGAAAYGAGCATTGTCAGCAACAGATCTATACCCTAGTACAGACAAGATCTCATGAGCAGTTTTCCAAAAGTAACTTGAGTTTCTGGGGCCTGATCAGGTGAGTTTTGTTGTTTCTCTTCCTTTACCTTTCCTTGGAAGAAGCTTTGTCAACGTGATGTATCTCCCTGGCATCTTACCTACGGTTGATTCTTCTACGTGGGAGGTCTCTTTCCCATTCCTCCTCAAAGGAGAGGGGGGAGGAATTTAATGAGGTCTGGGTCTATAGGAGTTTCAGAGAAATTTGTAACAGTCACGTCTATATTTGTCACATTTATGTTTCAGACCAGAGCAGTTTTTTGTTAACGTTGGCAACTCTGAACAAAGAAAGTCTTAAAGTTATTAAATGTAAACTGTGTTAGCCAGCTGATGGGGAGGAAAATCCAGACCGCTTTAGTGGCATCTTGGAATCATTCAATTTTAATTCTTGACATTAACATCAAAGATATTTTTGCTGGAAAATTTTCATCATTTTATTTCTTTTTTGTGCTTGTTCCTCACTGTACCGTCTAACTGCAACATAACCGTGCGTATGGGTGCGCACCCGGATATATAGTTATTGACAGCATTTGGGATATCGGCTCCTGGGTGTTGGATGTAGCAAATACAGATAAGCAGTTTACAGCCTAGTGAGGTCTTACAGAATTCAGCCTGGGGGCTCTTGTGGCTCTAGTCCCCAGAAGAAAAGTGCAGCCTGGAAAAATCTTTTCTGTCTTCCTCTACAAAACAACTTTTGAGGTTCAGCAGTATTCTTGGCAGATTGTCTGCTTAAGAATATTTACAGCTCGACTTGTCCAAGCTGTTCTCTTTAC
Organism: Phoebastria nigripes; assembly: GCA_035582835.1. Classification (NCBI taxonomy): domain Eukaryota; kingdom Metazoa; phylum Chordata; class Aves; order Procellariiformes; family Diomedeidae; genus Phoebastria; species Phoebastria nigripes. Next base: position 4,005,120 of record JAYKAV010000778.1, read on the forward strand.
CACGTCCACTAGGTGATCTACTGAAAACAAGGAGAAGAATCCCATTAACTTTAGTAGCTACTGGGATAAGTCCTTATTCAACTCAGACRGGAAGGGTGATTTGCCTACAGATAAATATAACTGATGATGAAACCAGTAATAATCCAGCTGGTCAATGGCTCAGTTTTGAGAAGGAGAAATATCCCCTTCCTTTTTTTAAAAATAGATTGTAACTATGCAGTAATGCTCCTAAATGTTACAGTTTATAATACCTTTACTGAAGCATTCTGGACACTTTTAATTGAACACCACTTTCCTTAGTTAGATCTGAGGATTTAAAATGTTACTGTTTAGAGCAGTGGTGTTTGCTGACTTTGTCACTGAATTCCTGAATTTGGCCTCCCATTGACATGGTTTCAGTCATTAAGTGCATAAGATAGCAACCTTCCGCATGCTTTTCTGTGTTCTGCTCTTCCTTCTCACCTTCCAGTCCTTGCTCCATTGACTAATTCATTCACAGCTTGAAGTATCATTTTTTTAATAATACCTATCATTCAAATTCATGTCATGCAAGTCAGTGGCAAAAGGTATAATTCTCGGAGTGTTGCTGACTCTGCTACTTGCTTGTAAGAAGAGCTGTGTAAATAATGTGACATTTTGTTTGCTAGGAATTCATAAAAAATTACTCAGCTCAAAATTAAAGCACATTAAAAAGAAATCAGTCTCTTCAAAAGCGCTATTTTAAAGGAACATTCTTAATTAAAAATACCTTCAAATAAAAGAGAAGAAAAATATATTATTTAAAATTCTGAGATGAAGCTTGTATCTTACTAGAGCATGTCTCTTTCCTTTCCAATGCGAACAAATTAAAACCTCTCAGTTTTGCTAAGCCTGTATTTTTGTCCTTGCCACACAGACAAAGATTAAAAAAAAAACGCATTAATTTTTCACCTAGTTCTCCCTGTAGTGCTTCTAGAGGCAGGAGTTAAATGGCCAGCAATGCCTCCTAGTCTGTCAGGAGTAACGCTTTTTTAGGCCAGAGAGAAGTCTTGGTCTCCTGCATACCAAGAGCGTGACAGAATCACTGAGCTATCAAATCAGTTTTTCTGCCAACATCTTTCTGGTTCACTGAAAAGTAAATTAATCCTACGTAAGAGTGCTCCAGCAGGAGAGTAAGAGCGAGCACACACACTGCCATAGTCAGGTAGTAAGGTGCTTGCCAGGAGTGTAAATAATGGATAAATAATTAATTTTCTTTGAGGAACCTTCAAGGATCTATTTCTCCGAGTGCTTATGCACACATGGTGGAACGAGTGCAGCAAGGGATTGAGCAAGATTGCTTCCCCACGGAAGGAAAACAAGCCCTAGGTCAGGTTGCTCAGCAGCTCCACCGCGGCTGTTTACGACTCACTGGAGACCTGGGATGTCTGGGACTGGCACCGGTTTCTGGAGTCAGCACTGATCAGAAGGTGTTTGGGAGGGAGCTGCTCCAGCAGAAGACATTAGGACGCACCTTGGACCACCATCATCACTTGGAAATGACAGGCTACAACGAGTGAGTCTCTGGCACGCCGGCCAGGTGATGTTACCAGTGCTTCTGCTCCCCCCCCCCCCGAAACTTTATTTAGGAAAGTCCCACAGCTCCAATGAGAAAACAAAGGAGAGATACAACATACGGTGCAACAGATAATTCAGTACTGGCCTGACATCTGTTGCCTCCAGTTCAAACTATTACAATGAACTGCAAACCCATATATAGTCTTCTGTGTGGTTTGTCACAGCTGATCTTTTTTTTTATCCTGTTCTTACATCTTTCCTTGTTTCCACATACCTGTTTGGTCTTTTCTTTGATTAACCTCTCTCCATTTTTCCTGCTGTCTTCAGATATTCATTTTTCTATCCACTTTCACATTGATTATTTTTGTTTCTGACCCTAACAACTCTTTTACTTTCTTTCAATTTCCTTTTACTCACTCCTTTTCCGTAGAAGAAGTTTTCACCCTTTGTTCCCTGTCCTCTTCATTTGGTATGTTTCTGTGATTCTCCATTCCTATTATAAAACTCATTTACTCTCCGTCTCTCTTCTCATCTCTCACTACCCAAGCCATGTAACTCCATCAGCCACAGGTCCGTTGGTCTAATTTCCCCTTTCCATCTGCTGTCTAACACCTCTCCCTTCCTCTCACTCCCACACAGCACTCTCTCTTTCTTTTTTGTTCCTAGTTTGACATCCTTCCTCTGACTTTTCCATTGTACTCCTACCCGCCGCCCTCCCTGCTGATCGTGCTAGCAGAAATGTTTCGCTTTGGTGCTTTATCCCACAGATCTCAGCTTCCTTCACCTCCTTGTTGCTCGTTACATCAAGCCCACAACCACCACCTTGGCCAGTTCAGGGCTGTTTGTCAGGCATTATCAACGTAAGCCTCTGTGGAAAAACGACGATATTCTCAATCTGCTATTAAGGAGGCATTTGGATCACATTTTAAATCAACAAGATAGGGATATTTTATTGATCAAATTACAGTTTTTCAGCTTTACTGCAATAACGTACCTGTAACTGCTTCAGTGTTTTCAATCAGCTGCCCCACGGCAATAAGCGCTTTGCCACAAGAATACGTGCAACCTTGGGAAGGACCAAGGATTTCTGTTCAAGACCATCTGGTCATAAAACGAGTATTTATCTAAACCCAAGATGACTCAGGTTTTCAGGCCATTTTCTGTCTAGACCTCTGCTGTAAATGGCTGTTGCACTTGTTCACGAACTAAATATACAATATTCCTAGCAGTCCTCGTAATGAGAAGTCTACACCAATGACCTTTCGAAAGCCCTCTGACTCCTTCAAAACATAAGCGAATTGAAAATCTGTATTTGCAAGATAAGAAATAAAATGAAAACCCCACTTTGGCTGTCTAAAAATAAAGCCATATGAAGCAAAGACCCTGCTGAATAGCAAACTCTTAAAATAAACACAATTTCCTTTGCCACAATAAATGTTGTTTCAGATACTAAAGTTGAATATATAATTCATTCCACCGAGCTGTAACATTTTGTTAAACTGCAGAAACTTTAGAGGAACAGCTCTTCCGTTTCTGACAGAGTTGCACTGCTTACTGCTCTCTTAAACTTCTGGAGAAGAGAAACACGCTCTGGGACGTTTTCTAAGCCTTTTTTTGGTTCGTTATTGAGATCTGACTTTCTGCATCCACTAGATCAACCACAGATTAATTGTTTCTGTGGCCTTAATAGAAACCTGAAGCTCTAGCCAGCTTTTAGAAGTTACCCTCGTGGGCCAGATCCTTGGCTGCCGTTCTGGCTGCTCTGGTCTACTCGGGAAGGATTTGGAAAATATATGGAGCGCTTAAAAGGCAGCTACAAATTATGGTTTTGTTTCAGCTCTCCCGTTTAAGAGATGATTGTTGTAACAAGAAAAAAACCTCTGAACTGAAGTGTTTCCAAGCTATTAATCACTCCCCTAGTATCTCTCCTTATGGAAATTCTCCAAGTCCTATGATACTGATCTTGTAAACAACTATTTTCTTTCCTTAGCTCCTATAATAATAAAATTCATGCTTGATATTTCTGTCAGAACTCCTTGGCTCCTTCTTGGACTTCCCCCCCTGCCCCCCCCCCCCGATTGGGAAATGGGGGAAAAAACCAAAAGGATTTTTTTTTTTTTTTTTAAAAATCTCAGTTTGGATCATGCATCCTTATTAATGTCGTTAAAAAAAACCCAAAAACAACAGCAAGAAAAGAAATTGACTTTAATAATTTCTTCTGAACATTTTTTTTATTAATCAAATAATAAATGTATGGCACAGTCCTAACAGATGCTTTGGCCAAATACTTGTTGTCAGAATATACTATCAGGAAAAAATGACATAGGACAGGGGAATATGTTTAATTTTTTAATGTCTATGTATATATAGATAAGGAACCTGGCAGACATGCCCCCGTAAATACTCACAATCATCAGACCCCTCTGGGGTTTCAGTACTGCTGATTGCGTTATTTATGCAGATATATACAAAATTATGCACAACTCGCATGTTGTATTTTTGTTAGAGGGAACTAAAAAATACGCTACCGTTCTGAATACTTTTTAACGCACATTCCCTTCACTGATCTGACAATAGATTCATTCTTGCTTCAATGTAAATTTGCCGGTCTAAATTGAAACATCCTCCAGTCTTTTTGTACTCGCGCTGCTGCACATAACGTTTCCCTGGAGAGGAACTTAGGGAGTAAACGCTTTGTACTTGCTCACAAGTTCCAAAAACTTCCTTCGCTGACGCCTTTATGCCACGAATTTAGTGTATTTGTATGAGGTGCAGCTGCCTCACCCAGAGGAAAACGACCCTCGAACACAGGCTCACGCATTGATGTTGTACGCACATCGGCGTTCACGTTAGTTCAGGGAAGAGTTGGCAGGTTTTTAATTCTTCCTACAAGATCACAGCTCTGGATCCTGATTCTAGAAACTCTGGAGCTTTAAAGTAAAAGAAAACTTTGTGGATGTATTTTGTACCCGTGTCTTCTCACGTATCAAGATAAGGATTTAGATGCTTTACACTGCCTACTTAGACTCAAGCCACGTGCTGCCGTTTATAGCGAAGCTCTAGTTGTACCGCAAACTGACACACTCAACGCTTTAAATGTTTAAAGCGTTGTGCAGATGTTAATTTAACTCATTACTTATCTCATTGCCAATTAGTTTATTAGAAAGTAATAAAAGCAAAATGACACGACTTGCCCAAAGCGAAGCAAATAATCATTGGCAAAGCCTAGGCCAGAAATAAGAGTGAAGTTACAAAGGCACTGGTGGCACACGCACATTTGAGAAGCTTTTTAAAGGAAAAATTACAAAGTTGGGAAATAGGGAGTTTTACTTTTGAAAATCATTATAGTTCCAGCAGCTAGCACTTACTTCTTCATCTGCCAGTATTACTTTAGCTTTAAATATTTCAGAAAAGGCAATCTTATGGATAAACCAAATCTGAACATACGCACATTTTTCACAATTTATTTATTTCAACAGCATTGTTAGTATTGCTTTCAGAAACATTAGACCAATTACATTCCAAACACTTCAAAATCAAACACGTATAAAGTATCTTGCAGAATTAATCTCTTGAATTTCAGTACATTTCAGATGGCCTGGCCTTATTTTGTGTTCGTTAGCGGTCTTTGACGATGCAGTTGCATGCTATTTTAACAGAGAAGCCTGCCCTTATTTGGGACAGAAATTAGCCCAAGGTCAAAGAACGGCGACAGCTGTTTACTATTACATTTTAGTTTACTATTACATTACATACATCGCCATCACCGCACACGTGCTCTTCGCTTCGTGTTCTCAACCCTTCCCGTCTATCTGGACAGCAAACGCCCCACGACTCGTTATTTCCCGGCGGTGCTGGGTTTGGTGCGTGCGGTGCTCCCTTCGCAGCACGGACGTCTCAACGTCTCCCTAGAGCTATGGCCAACATCTACGTCCCGACATTCCTCCCAGCTGCCGACGCCGCCAGCGACTTCTGCGCTCAAACCGTTCTCCTTTCGCTGCTCCCGCTCTTGATCCCTCAGGCCGGATCCCCCCCCCCCCSCCCCCGGATTCAGGGTGACCGACCGCCGTGGACTGGTTTAAGGGAGCTGGCCGCAGAAACCAGCCGAGGGATGTGCGGATACCGGCTTCGTTTAGCATGACCCAAACTTTAATCGTGAAATAACGGGTTGTCTTATGGTGAATCCGTGTCTAAGGAGACACTTAATTGTTACGAAGCTATTTCTGCCGCTCGGTGAAGCGCGGGGCCCTCCGCTACCGTACGCTTCGTGCCGGCACGGCTGGGCACAGCCGTTGTTCCCCTCCCAGGATCCGGACCACCTGCGGGAAGCGAGGAGAGGCCGCCGTCCCCTCGGGGAGCATCACCTCCCGCACAGAACCCCCCGCCGTCCGAACGCAGCGCCGCCAACCAGCCCCTTTCGCCCCGGTCGGGGCCAGCGGAGCCGCGCTGCGGGGGCGGCCGATACGGCGGGGAGCCCGGGACGGGCCCTGAGGCGGCCGAGGCCGGGTCCTTCCCGCGTTCCCCTACCCCTGCCGCGCGCTCTGCGCGCTCCCCGCCGGCTGCCGCCGCGCGCGCACACGAGAGCCGCCCCCCACCCCCCCCGCCCCGGCCGGGCGGTTTGTGACGTCAGGCGGTCGCCGAGGAACGGGGCGCAGGTGCATCCGTTTCCTTAGGGCGAGAGGCGCCGGGCGCGAGCGCCTCCCGCCGCCGTCCCCGGTGCGTGAGGGGAAGGGCCCTCCCTCGCTGCCGGCGTAGCGCGTGGTCCGCGGTCGCAGTGTGAGCGTCCCCTCGCTCCAGCGTCCCCGAGGCGGGGAGAGAACCGCGACGGGGCGGCCGCGGCCGGCGGGCTGGGGTCGCTAGGGGGAGGCACGGCACCGGGAGACGCGGCAGAGGCGCGGCGGCCCGGCTGGCAGGCGGTCACCGCGGGGGGGAGCGGAAGGCGGAGGCACCCCTCGGCCGGCGGCGGCGCCGCGCCCCCCGCCCCGGCTTTGCTTTCCCTTTCGGCGCCACCTCCCCCGGCGGGCTTGGGAGGGAGAGAGACTTCGTTATTTATTTATTTGCTTCCCTAAAGGGCGGGGGCGAGGGGAGGGGAGACCGGAGACCTGCGCGGGGAGGACGCGCCAGCTGGCGGAGAGGAGGGCGCGGAGGCAGCCCCGTCACGAGAGGAGGAGGCGGCGGCGAGGAGGAGGAGGAGGAGAAGGAGGAGAAGCCGGCGCGGAGCCTCGCCTCGCCTCGCAGCCCCTCCGCCGTCACCGCCTCGCCGTCCCTGGCCGCCGGAGGTACCGGCGGCCGCCCGTCCTCATGATGGCCTCAACCACCACCTGCACCCGGTTCACCGACGAGTACCAGCTCTTCGAGGAGCTCGGGAAGTAAGGACGGAGCCCGCCGGGCGCGCCCCGCCGTTGGGGGAACGGCGCGGGGCAGCGGGCTCGGGGCTGGGGAGCCGGCGTTGCCGGGGCGGGGTGGGGAAAGCACCGTTAGCTGTGAGGGCTCGGTGCGTGAGCCCCGGCGGGGGGGTGCCGCGACCGGGGGCCGCCTTACCGATGCCGAAAGCCCGGCGGGGCGCCCCGCTGCGGAGGGCCACCGGGGGGAGCGCCCGGGCTCCAGCCTTACGACCCCCCCCAACACACACACCCGGGCGTTATCTGCGGGGTGGGGGATCGTGCTCCGCGCCCGCCCGTCCCCCGGGGTATGTACGGCCCCGGGGCGGCGAGAGGCTCCGGGCGGGCGGGGAGGAGCTGCCCTGGGCCTCCTGAGGCGGGCGGGGGGGGAGCTGCCTTACGGTTATTTATTATTTTTTATTATTACGGGTGTAGCAGGGGGGGGGTGTCGGT
>JAYKAV010000778.1:4025364-4120510 GCA_035582835.1 Phoebastria nigripes
TTTTTTTTTTTTTTTGGTACAGTTTCTGAAGATCACACGTTTGAGACCTAAGTCAAAAACCAGTTCTTTCCATCGCAGACGTGTTGTTCAGTTTCTGACATAGTAGCTTTCTATAGCCTGCCATTACTCACACCTCTGTGCAAGGTCGAGTGGAAGCTTCTGTGAAAATAGCTCCATAAAATGAAGCTAAATTAGGAGTAGTTTCTGTTGAGTGTTGACTTTTGTTTCTGCAACCACAGGTGTTCATCTATTCAACAAAATGGCTGAAGAAAATGAAAACTGTGCACATGTACTTACAGCAGCTTAGTTCATTGTTTAAAGAAAAGTTGTGTTGATTCACACACTAAATAAACTGAAACACTTTCATAATGTTGCTAATTGTTGTTGACTGGTTCAGTCAATAAAATATAGTGTGTAAAAATGCCTAACTAGCTCAATACGGATTTTGAGGGTTTTTCCGAGTGCATTGCATGGCCATTTTTTTTTGTTGTTGTTTTTTTCTTAGAGGTCCCTTCCCTTAATGTTTCTCAAACTCTAGTTTATAGACTACTGGTGTTTCATAAAGCTGTGATAGTGGACAGCAGAAACTTCCTGAACAGGGAAAATGTATGAGCTTCTGGTGACATGAATTGCACTGTGTGTAGTTCTCTTGGCTGGTTTGTATTTATAGCGTTTTGTGAGGAAATTCTGGCAGTTACCAGTGAATATGTTGGTCTGAGGGGTTGTGTAAAAGGACTCGGATGCTGCTTGTCTCAGGTAAGCTTGCTGGTGCTCCGTGGCACTGCCCGTTAGAGCTTTCCCTGGGAGAGGGACTGGCAGAGACTGTGGTGAGTGAGGCACCTCACTTCCCTGAACTTCCAGGGGAGCTGGGCGCTTGATGCCAGTTCCAGTTCCATGGTAAAGTGCATCTAGAGCTTCTGGAAATAAAGGCTAAGCAGGCGGGTTTAAAATCTTGAACTCGGTGATCCAGGATGATCAGTTCAATTCAATCAATCAGTCAGATCCAGGATGATCCATCCAGTGAACAGAGCTATATACGTAATGCTACAATCGCATTCCTCTCAAAAATCTTAGTAACACATTAAAGCTCAGATATCTGAAGTTGACCCACCTGAATCTGTCTTTCATAGCACAGAGTTACTGAATAATCTCGGCTGTGATTGGAAAAAAAAATTCTCTCTAATTACATTACATAAATGGATTTTCAGTGTGAGAATGACATATACAACACCTATCTGAATTACTCAGAGTGGCTCCAAAATAAGAGGTAGAAAACCCAACAATTCTCTTATTAAGCAGAGATTGTCAGCTCCTTTGGGAATTCTACTACTAATTTTACCCAGAAGGTTTTTATGACATCATGATATGTAACTATATAAAATAATCCGTGTGAATTTTGGGTATTTGCAGACTAAATCTGCTTCTGCACTTGGGTGCTGGGGTGCACGGAATGCAAGCATTTGCATTTGATGTTTTATGTCTTTGAAGGATTCCCCCCCCCCCTCCATGTTCTTACATACTAATTATTTCTTTGCCAAGAAAAGAGTGTATGACGGAACCATCAAAGAAACTGTGCATATAGACTTAGTCCAAGAACCTCAGTAGATGATGTTTAAGCTAATGTGCTTTTTTTTGCAACTGTGGCAGACTTAACTGCATACAGTCAGGAAATTCCACTCATGGGCAATAATTTTCTTCAACTGCTGTAACCTGATCATGTTTAGTCTGGTACCTGTATCCTTAGCAACTTCTGGTGAGATTATAGAAGGACATGGATAGTTTCAGAGTCCGTGCTATTCCTACATCCTCAGGCACACTTATTCCACCAATTTTGTTAAGGTATTAAATAGCTCCTGGTTTGAGAACCATTGTTCTCAAGTCTGGTGCTTGAGAAGGTTTATAAAATAGGCCGCTTAGTTTGGCATGTGTAAGTTTGGTGGGGCTTTTTTTGGTTTTGTTTTGGTGGGTTTTGTGTTTGGTTTTTTTTGGACTGAAATTGTTACATCCCATCTCTATGGGATGGGGCCCTTATAACCTCGTTACAAGGTAATCTGATTATTTTAAACGCTGTCTCTTTCATATTGTTCCATTTGCTTGAAATGTGCTTGTTTTCCTTTTCTGTGTTATGTGAGTAGTCAATGGAACAACAGTTCTTGTAGCTAAAATGTTAGAAAATCCTCTTTTAAAATGCATGCTTATTTGAATTGAATGTGCTTAGGTTTTGGATATATTTCAATTCTGGCATACATTTTGACCAAAATAGTTTCATGTACAGCATTCAAGCACCTTAAATGTGCCGTTAGTACCACTGCAAACTGTATGCTTATACCAGAACTCTTCTTGAAACTACAAGTGTGTTTCTGGGCTTAGATTTGCTCTGGTTTTATTTTACACTCTTATTCTCTGAACTCAAGTCTGCTCCAATACTGCAAACGTATCCTTAGCATGTCRTAGTGTATTCTGAAGGTCGCTTTTCTTTCATGGTAACATTTACCCATTCCTACCAGAAATCCATGCTGCTTTAATTTTAGTTCACCTTTATGAATTTCAGTTTTCACCTGTCTATAATCATGTAAAAATAATATGTGGGGTGCCAGCTGGGATCTCTTGGTGTACCAGGGGCTCTTCTGTCTACATTGTGGGAGTATGGGCTACCTGCCAGATAGAGGAGAAGGGGTTCTAGAGAAAAGGAAGCATTGGCATGGATAATAGTCACCAAGAGAGAAAACTTCATGGTGATTTTAAAGGATTAAAAATCTGGAGGGGAAAAAAGCTGGRTATCTTATTTGGAAAGCGTGATGTTCATTTAACCTGTTTCTTGTTGGTAGTTTTGCCTTTTCAAGAAGTGAAAGTATTGTCCTGGCATCCCATTATCCTGTCATTCTAGCACAAGAGCTGAAGAAAAATGCATTAAGAAAAAATGTCTGCTGCTCATAGAGTATTCAGTAGTAAACTATTAAAGGTTTCTCTTGAATGATCTCACATCAAAATATAAAGCAGAATAAGACTTTGGAATATAGTTAACTTTTAGTTATATACTTAACAGTTATTCCTTTACCTTATTAGTGTGGGAAGATTCTTCATATTTTCATGAGACTTTCTATGAAACAGCTCAATAAATGGTCCGCCGCTGCTTCAGCCTGATTCTCATTAAATAAATTGATATTCTGTGGTGGATTGTTGAGTGACAAGCATTGCAAATGCACTTGAAGTTTTCCTTAATGACTAAGCTTTCTTGCCTGATATAAAAATGAAAGGCTGCGCAGGAGTGAGCGATGTTGTCAAACCTGTCATCAAGTTCTCAGAGTTGGTTTGAGTACTTGTAATGTTCTTCCTTTAATTGACTTGGAAATTTGCAAAGGTTGATTATAAAAGGGGAAAAGCAAATTTTAAAGATGGTGGGAAAATTTAGCTTCCTAGTTAACCGTGCAAAGACCTAAATAATCAGTTACGGTTTTATTGCCCGATTATAGCATTTGGTTGAAACATAAATTTGTCAGCTTGGGTTTTTTATCTTTTATTGGGTAGGACTAAATAACTTAATGAAGAATCTACAGWCCCTTGAGAGTGTTTGGAGGTTGAACTAAAAAAAAGAAAATTTAAAAAAATCTTCTATTCATTTGTTCGGTGTCAGTCTGTTGTCATTACCTGAGCGTCACTGGTTTTCTTATTGTCAACAAAAGGGAGAAAAAAACAACTCACCCCACTAATAAGGAAGTCTAAAATGGAAACTTTTAGTGTTTTGACAAATGGCAAACAGCAATCATTGTAGTGGTTTGGTGACAACAGGTTGAAAATTAAAAAAATTTCAGAAACTGTAGTTTTCTTGAAATCTTACATCTTCCTCTACTGCAGAGGTGGTAGTTAGAAGGTTGAAGTGTGCAACAGCTTAGTAAGAACTTCTTTTAACATCCTAATCATCATCCGTGGCAAAAACCTGTGAAGCTTTGGAAGCACAGCAAGGTGGGGATCTGAGAAGAATGCATGATGAACTCTCCTTTATCCGATCTTTGCGTTATAAGCTTCAGCGTAATCCCCCATGTCTGTCAGAGCCAAAGGGTAGGGCAGTGTAATTGTTTCCTGTGACCCAAACCATTCTATGATTCTATGACAGCTTTTTGCTCCATTTATCACCAGTGTCATGGCCAACACTTAGTACTGCGTTTCTGTTGTACTCTTGTGGTGGGCTGTGTTTGATGTAATCATAATGATACATAATTCCTCCTCTGAACTGCATTTTTCTGATTGGTAGTCTCARCAGAATTAACTTTAAAGAGTAACTTGTGAAACTGCTGGATTTATACAATTGCACAGTGCCAAGGACAGATGGGGAGGCAATGCTATTAAAATGGCAGATGGCTGTCTTGTACCCTCTGCCAAAGAAATTACAATAAAAGACCCAAGTATTTCCTTTAACTTTTGATTTCTGATGTTTATTTTAGGAAATAGCATATTATATTTTTCACTCTTGTGTACTTCTTCAATGATTCCCCTTGAACATCAGGAACTAAATCAGGAACCAGAGAATTGCCCTTAGGAAGACTATAAAAATTCACAGTATAGAGGGCTGATTTCATAATTGTCTCTTGTCTTTTAAAAAATGAGCAAATGTTTGAAATGATGTCAGTAATTCTGTTTTTGTGTTTGTAACACTGCATCCTGTGTCAAACCAAGCATAAAATTCTGAGGGTGATCCCTTCACCAGCTTTGGCTGAATGCACAAGGAGAGTTGAAATTGGTCAGGGCATGTGGGTGAAATCTGTACGGTAATGCTGACAGGTGACAGTCTGTAAAATTGCCATTTCCATTCCTTTCTAAAAACATACATCTACCTTTAACAATTAGTTCTCCATTTTTCAGATTTGGAATGACGTTACACAGCAAGTGACCACTAGAAGTAGTCTGTCAGTGTTTTATCCCTAGTAACACTGGAGCCGATAGGAAAATTGCAGAGTATGTCACAAACATTTTATGTATGTATAGCAYTGCTGTCACTCGTCCAAGCAACGTCGAGCCAAATAAAGATAACTTTAACTGTTCTGATTAGTAGAGCGTATTTGCCGATTCTAATAGTCCGATAGTAAGCGGGCTATGGAAAGAATTTTCAGTCAGTCTGTTCAAAACTCCCTTTTTGTTCTCCTTTACGCCCAGTGCTAAGTACTGTTTGTCTTGCTGCTCTTTCTTTGGTGAATAGCGGGGGTTTGTGTATGTCTAACGTGGACTGTGAGAAGTTTTACAAGTAGTCTGGTCAGATAACTGTTTGATTAATACATAACCTACTTGATAGATTTGAAATAGCACCTGAAACTCTGTAATATGCTTCTATGATTCAGTAGTTGCATGAAGGTTTCGCTTAGATCTTGTTTACACTTAAATACAAATATTTATTTATTTATTTATTTATTTAGAAGTTGGTTGATCTTTCCTGGGAGGGAAGTTTTTGCCAGTGTAAGCTTTCTTTTTACCAGGGATATTCTTTGAGTAAATCTCAGATGTCTGATTTTCTAGTGTAAATCATGCTGCTCTGTTAGATGGAGGACTAGTATTTTGGGGTTTTTTTTATTGTTGAGGTCATGTTGGTAGATTTGAAACGAGACATCTGATTTATTTTATGTAGTAATAAAATTAAAATTAATTGTCCCAAGTGACGCTTTTCCACCAAAATCTGGTCTATATCCAGCCAGTCATTCTTAGACCACAGAATTACTATACACTTTCTACCTCTTGAACTGCACTAGGTTTTAGATTTTTGAAATATTTGCTACCAGGCTATTTGATTAATGATTTGCGTAGAGCTTTCCGATGAGGAATTTTAATTTTGAAGTGAAGAACCAGAGCTAATATCTTCCCACCTCTAGAATACTAGTAATACAGAAATCTTCTGTATTATATGGGATACTCAGTAGTAGCTTGGAAAGAAGGCTTACTTCAAGAAAAAGATATACTCTGTCATTTTACCAAAGACTTTGGTGATAGTGCTTTTAGTATTAGTGAAATTGATATTACTGCACGTTAAAAAATGTAAGGTGGTGAAACTGTGTTATTTAGGAAGCTTTAGATCCTGGTTCAGCATGATAATTAATTCTATATTTTGAGGCCTGTGAATAATCCAKGGGACTAAACATACCTTAAGTCTGCTTGTGTTTACATACTCTGCTAAATCATAATTTCAAATCCATTTCAAACCCAGAATAGTGATCATCTTGGTTTGCTCAGTGATTGCATAGTTCTAATAAAAACAAATGTGTATTAGTAGCACAGGTAATTAGTGTATGTGATAGATTTGGCAGATAATGCCAGTTGATAGTTTGGTTAATTTGAAATGTGACATTTTATATATGTATATATCTCTATAACACATGGAACAATTACCAGGGTAGCTTAGACTTGATGGATATTATTTACATTTACTATAAAAATCAAGAGGCAAAGAAAGCTAATGTGCAATTTATTAATGATAGACCTGAGCATCTCTACTATTTTTTTTATAATAGTACTGAAAATCTTGTTGGAATGTGGCCCTTAACTAAAAAGCCATGTGGCAGGTTTGCTATTGAGAGGAAGGAAGAGAAATGAGATTTCTGTCCTTGGATCTTAAGGTAGGTTAGCTGTCCTTTCCGCGTGCTGTTGTGTGAACTATCCGTGCAAACTGTAAACTGATTACKGGTTTGATTAAATCATTTTCCTGTTAAACTTCTACGTCTCCTTCTTGCCTTTCTTTTTGGGACATAGAGAGGGGGAAATTCTTTGCAGGTAGCACTGGGAAGCAGACTGAGAGATTTTAAACGGTTGTGTAGTGTTTAATAGAATAACAAGCAAGGTATGCATGTTTGGCACCTTTCTTGTACTCTGCCTGCCTGTTGCGGCTTCCACAGCTTCAGGTGTAATCACGTTAAGGGTCTTCTACAGTGATATGACGAGTGATATTTTCTCTTGCTGCTGATATGGCACAGTCCCTATAAGCTTCACTTACAAACACTATTATATAAAATCCATCAAAAATTTGAAAGGGCTGAGATGTAGTACAGAATGTCTTGTTTTGGATGAGCATCTCTGAGTTTTAACGACATGCAGAAGGGAAATGTAGGCTTCTGTTTTAGTCTGAGATGTTTCAAAACCAAGTGATTAAAAAGTCTTTTTATCTTAAGAAATGAACTACTTTTGGTGTCCATATAATACTGCGTTAACCTGTGTTACTACTTGGTCTTTATTTTCATATGCCATAATAAAACATTCTTTAAATGGAATAATTTTTATGCCATTAGTTGACTAAAAATAGCCTAGAGCAATATTCAACATTTTAAGAGGATGAAATGCTTTGATCAATAGTAAAAACTCTGAAAAACTAGGAGTAATTGATGTTGAAAATATTAAGTATTTTTTTGCTGGGGGGCGAAGGGTAACAGTGAAAGGTGAAAGGCTGTTTTGCTTTTTGTCCTAATTTTGTTCAGATTTGGCACACTGTATTTAAAATATGCCACTGTTTGATGATACGACCATAAAACATGTACAGTGTTCTTTAAACAGTATTATTTCTGACAGAGTTTTTCTTGAGGGTCAGGGAATAATGTGCAGCTTAACTGTTGCAAAATACTTCTTTGAGAAATGAGCCGTCCTTCTGCCTGGGATGATGTATTCCTGTTTGCAGTGAGATTCGTAAGTGATGCAATTACTGTTAGTGAAGAAGGTGTCATGCAGAGGAGATTACCAAATTGAGGTCCTTTTAATGAAAGTCTGACATAGGATGCTTGCCATGGTTCCTAGTTTTCAGATCTACCACTACAGAGGTGCCACGTGTTCTCCATGAAATACAGATCATGTAATGCTTGTTCACCTTTCTCAATGTCTTTGCGTGTTCCTGAAAGGGATTATCTCTGTCTGATAAGCTCCTTAGTTGCTCTGCACAGGCCTTTTCCTTCACAACTATTCCCTCAAGATATTTATAGGTATAGCATTAAGAACATATGCCTTCTTAGAGGGCTGAAATGGGTATTTATATAGGCTTTTACAGGCTCATTTGGCTGTTAAGGAAATTCAGCTATTGGGTCTCTCTAAATTTTGCAAGACGTTCGTCTAGAGTCCTATGGGATATTTGTTACTTGTGAGCAATGGCCCTGCTACCTTTTTTCACCCCTCTTCCTACATTTCTGCATTCTAGACAGAGGTGGCTTGTGAACATACAGAAAATGCAGCAGGAGAAAAGAGCAAATAGAGGGGGCGAGGATGGAACAAGAGCATGTTTTTTTTACTTACGGTGTTGGAAAGCTGTGAAAGCATATTAGCTGTTTCACTTCCCTTACGATGCTTTGCAATACACTACGGAATCAGCCTTCAAGGGATAGAAAATGTCCTTGTGCTGCACAGAATTACTCACAAGAACACATTCATTCTAGAAGGCAGATTGTAACGTGGAAAGGATGTTTTTCTACCATAGTTACCTAGTATATGTTTATATATACCATCTCTTCACAAGAAACKCTTTGAAAAGATGACTATTTGCATTCAAGCCAAATGATGCTTTTTGGATGGACAGTAAAAAGCATGTGTAAAAGATAAGAACAACCGTCTCTGAAAAGGCTACTTAACTGAAAATCAGAAATTATCGCTTCAGTTTTCATTGAGAAGTCTCTCTCATGTAGCTTAAGGTCATTTTCACATTAAATATTCAGGCTACTGTTCCTTCCATCCTGAAGTGTGCCTGTAAGCTATCATTAGTTACTGCATAGATGTACAAATCTTCTGAGGAAGTTCTTCAGCTATTATTTCTGTGCATAAACCATTCTTCTTAAAGAAATTGCTAAGCTATTAATATTAGGTTATTTTAAAGAAGTCTATCCTAGTTGCTCTTACCTTTCTGGCAAAACTAGGAAATACGTCTTGTCTTTTTGCCAAAAGCAAAAACGTCATTGCTGTTCAATTTGTTTTAAAAGCAGTAATGTAAGAAAGGCTTCAGTGATGCTATCTAGTAAATAATTTTGTGAGTTTTTAGACTTCCCAGTATGCTTTCTCTTTATGAAGCTTTTCACTGTTACAGAAGCAGCCTTGGTCTCAGTTATTTCTCTTAGAATGACAGAATATCACTGGGTAATAGAAGAAATTCAAAGAATGACTAGCGAGTTTGGATAAAATAATTCTGTGCATTTTATACTTGTGAATGAAGCTAGATATCTCTGGGTGAGTACCTTGTTAACTTCACAAATTTTGACATGGATAAAACAGAAAGGCTTATTTTGGGATAATTAGGTGAAGTAGAATCTTTTTCTGAACAAGTCGAGAGGTGAAGGAGATCTGTAAAGTTTTGAAAATTTCAGAAGTACAATGAAACATGCTGAGGAAGCTCTTCTGATTGGGAAGAGGAAGAGGGGGATTCCCCTTTGTTGGAGGGGAGGGGGAAAAAACCAAAACCAAAAACGCAACCAAAAAAATAGCAGTTCCTCTAGAGAAAAGTGGACAATTGAGAAACTTCCCAAGAAACTTTAATATCGTTTGCCCAAATTGTGAACCAAAATCTTGCTGAACTGCTCATGGAGGAAAGTGAATGGGAAACTCTGTAGTTCTCAAGTATCGTGGATGAACTGAATATACTTCTGAAGAGGAACATTCTTTCAGGCAGAGTTGAGTTCTTGATGCCTCTTAAACTTGTAGGAGAAGCTGCTATATTTTTGGATTTTTGGATTAATATTCTTCTGGATATTAAAGAAGAAATATTACGTAGCCTGAAGGACCTGACTGATATTTTTGCCTAGTCTGTCTTTCACTCAAAGCTAAGTGATTACTGCCCCCCTGCCCGGACAGGTTATGTTTGTAGGTCATAAAGAAGCACCAGCCAAATGTAAAACAAACTTATTAAGCAGAGCGGAGAAGTAACACATTCTTCAGTATTTATGTTGAAAGGAATGTAGGTATTCTAAAATTTTCAGTCTAAGTATTGAACTGTGTGATTCTGATATCCAGTGATTGAAAATTGCCAGTATATTCACTATAGATGAATGATTGGTTTAGCTTTGTAGGCTTTTTTTTTTTTTTACAGGTTATCTACCAGAGGCCTTTTTTCTTAATTTGAATAAATCAAATTTACACCTTTTACATTTTTTTAGGCATTTTTATCCTACTACTACTGCACACATTCAGTGCTAGCAACTGTTCAGGTTGAATGGCAAGATGATAACGATTATTAAAAAAGTAAATAAATAAAAAGTCCCTCCAGCTCCCCAAAAGCTTGGTCAAATGCAGGCAAAATTATCCAGATATTCATGATAGTTCATAATTTAAAAAGTAATAATTATTGCTTAGAGGTGTGTTGTTTTTTGTTGGGTTTCCCCCCCCCCCCCTTCTGGGTATGATCATAATGTGATTTTCAGCAAAGCTACCTTAACAAGTTGTCTAGTCTTAATGAAAATGCTTCTCAACATGTTCACTCTACTGGCTGTTTGCTGATGTGCTGATCTCTAGAGTCATCGGAAGAGCCAAAGAATTTTAACACGGAGTGAACGTGAGTTAGACAAGCTTTTCTGACCAAAGGTTAACTCGCTCCTTAAAGAGTCTCCCTCTTGGCGGCTCCTGGAATGGTTTTTGAGGATGAAAGTCCTTCATGTTTCAACCTGGTCTGAATCCTTGGGTGACATCCCAGTCCTGTTGATACTTGAGTTGTCTTCATTGAGTCCAGATTTGACATACTTGGTTTTGACAGTATTTTTTCCCAATGTTTTTCCTTTAGATCTTCACTGTTTTCTTTTGCTGTYGGGTTTCTCTACTGTGTAGTAATATGCATGGCCAGTCCTTTCAGATTCTTTTGCTGCATGATGTTTGTTTTTTCTTCAGTTGTTGACTTCAACTTCCGTTTAAGATGTTGCAATGAAAACTTTTCTGTGTATCACTCAACAGAAGATGACAGTAAGACACCCTTCTTGCTTTCTGTGGTTTAGATTCTCTCTCTGTGTCTCCCCTCCTCCCCCTCTCTCTCTCCCCCCCGGTCTCCCAGGTGGAGAGAGGAAGAGACCTGTCTACTTTAATGGGATATCAGAACGGTTTCTGAAACTCTATGGAGGATAGTTTCCAAAAATTGGTGTAGCTGACAGAGCATTTGTAGCAGGGAATCGTCACAGAGGTTTGGGGCTGCTCAGGCCAAAGTTAGACTAGCCCAGTGCATTGAAAGCCAAATGTAGCCATTTTGTGAGCATTATTTTGAGAGCACTGTGGTGTGCTGGAGCCTTAGTTCACAAATAATTAGATAGTAGGTGGAAAGTTTTAAAATGCATGGATGTGCAATGTTTAATTGTTATCAGATTACACATTTTATTTTTATCTGTTAAAATTCAGATTTTTATTTTGTATTTTTAGAACCATTAGAAAAGAGACAAAGGAGTAAAACCTCATTGTTACTGATGAACAGACAATTTTGTTCAGTCTGGAGTCCGTTGTTCTGCATCCCATTAAACCTTTTGAACTGTCTAATTTGATCTATAAGCAGAAATATTGACACATGACCCCTAACTGCAGATATGTTAAATTGAGATATGAGTGGGCAATTAAAAATGTATCTTTAAATAGAAGTGCTCTCTATACAGTATCCAGCCCGTTAAGCAAACTGTCAGACTGTAGCCTGGAATTCTCTTTGCTGAGGGAAATTGGAAATYAAAGTTCTTGAAGTAGTTTAATAGTGAAGAAAATGTGAGTGGGCATAAGGAGGATGGAAGATGTGGTTTTGAAGCAGGTAAGCATGTTTAAATTTCACGTGTTTATTGAAGTAATTTAGAAGTGAAAGACTGAACTTAGAATCTTCTGTGAGAGATGGTTGATATTATCGCACGTTATTACACTGAACAAACACTTAAGGGTGGGGGAGAACTTTTGTTAGTTTTACACCAGTTTAACTATGGAACAATGACTTTACATTACTCTCTTACATGCTGCACCTGGTTTGGAGCTTCAGTGTCCTTCTGTACAGTAAATTCTGTAGCCCTTTCAGGATGTTTCATGATGTTGGATAACTTGGCTAAGTGACAGAGGTATAGTTGTATCCCATGTAGTGCTGTAGTGCTTCAGAAATACAGCTTGGAAATTAGAAGGGGTTGGAGGTTGTTAGTTTACCAGAAGAACTACATAGGATCTGGAGAAATCAGAAGTATTCAGGATGAGACTGTATTTCCTGTATAACTGCAAGCTGTTTTTTCTTGTTAGGTGGAGAAGCTCAATTTGGTTAATTCTGTGGAGCTCAGGTTTTTTCCAAGTGGGATACCTAATTAAAAAAAAAAAGTAGTGTTAATGTGTTTTGAAAATGTTGCTCTAATTCATTGTAATCTTTTATGAAAATCGTGAGAAAATGTGATGATGGGCTCTGTGGACTGGTGTGTGTTTACTGATAAGTTGGTACAATGTGTTCCTATTAAAACAAACAAACCTTAGTTCCTGCTTTGCTTTCCTAAGCTGTACTAATGTGTTATATATAGTGATGGCTCTTCTCCCTCTGCAGTTTAACAAAGTAAAAATAAAGCTCATAAAGCCGTCACGCATTGCTGGCACTCATGCACACGCTAACATAAAGCAGTCCCAGCGATGGTGGTATTGGGCGAAGTGATTTCTTTTATGTGTACTCTGCTCCGGCTTTTGTACAGCATGACATAGTGAATTCAGATAGGCTGTTGCTATCTCCATTTGGATCTGTTGATGGATTCCTACATCAGAAGARCTTAGATTGTCCTGGTGGACCGTCTTTCTTCTCCACTGAAAAAGCTGAAGTACAAATGCAGAGGGAAATCTCAGTAGAAGTGTGGGGTTTTTTTGTTTTGTCTTCCCCGTGAGAGTTATCAGAGCTCTCTTTGGTAGTAGCAAGCAAAGCCTTGTGTTCAGAGCTTAAAGCTATTTGAGGATTTGATCCATTGATCTTGCTTTCTGCTAAGTTAAGATGGACAATTAATTGGCTCTAGAAACCTGATAAACTTCCAGTTGCTTAACAACRTCAAAGCAAACAATAACTACCATGTGTTTTCTCTAAGCTTGTTTGTATTTAAAATAGCCATGGACATGTCAAGTGGGGACATGAATAAAATGCTGTCCAGATARACTACTTATATAATTAAATTAAATTGAATTTTAAGTACTCATTTGTTTCATTTGATGATGTTGCATTGTGTAAACCTATTAATTAGGGTTTTGTACAGCTGTTTCACTTACACTGGGATCAAAAGGTCAACTGGCGTTTCTTTGTGGTAGTCTGCTGTTTATGTACAGCAAACAGTTAAAACACTGGCGCAGTGCCAAAGGTGCCTTAAGTTCTTAGCTTTTGAAAGTCTCCTGGTAGGTTGARAAAGATGAAGAAAATGAATTGTTTAATAATGTCTAGTTACATACATACTTTAGAGTAAATCAGCATTGTATAATCAAACCACAGATCATTTGGCTTCATGAATTAGAAGTATTAATTCTGTAAATAAGGCAAATACTGATCGATGCAATGGGATTAGTGGGTTATGGACAACTTTTTTGCATGAGGGTTGCCAAATTAACTGGAAAACCTTGACATTATTTTATTTAAATAAAGGAAAAACTCTAATCATACAAGCTTAAGTATAGAGCCTATGTGGCTGAAAGCTTACACAAGAATTGAAATTTATATACGGTAGTTGATTCCCTCCATTATCTATGAACTGCTGCATACAAAAGTCATACAGTTTTTGTACTTCAGCTGGATGGTCTTCGGGCAGTAGCCAGCAACTTGCACCCAGTTGTGCATCGGAATGAGTTTCAGGCGTGTTTTGGCRTGCAGGCAGCTCTTTAGTGTCCAGTTGCTGTTTTCGCTTCCAGAAACGTTGGTTGGCTTGGTGGAGAAAAATGATGAACCTCCAAAATGATAGTCCTAAAAATTTCTGAAGTTTACTACATCATAAAATAGTTGATGAAAAATAATTTTGTGGCCTTGGGAAGGGGTAAGCATTTTAACTCTGCTGTTTAGATGGAGTAAATGAGCCCAGAGAATCAAATATTGACAAAGAATATTTAAGACCTTCTTTATAGCAGTATGTGCATACAAGAGTATTTAAATTAATAGGAATGTGAGCAAAGATTGGTTAGTTATATATACAACTTAGAGAAGTTGTGTGTGCAAGTGAAAGTTCAGAACTACATTGGAGAGTTCAGGTGAGCTGACCAGCCTTGTACAGTAGGAGAACTTTAGCTTGGAACCAATTTATTCTTGGATTCATTAGTCTGGAAGGAGAAGAAAATAGGTAATTACTTAACTGAGTTATGTAGTGTTTCTTTCCTTTTGGATCAAGGGTTCATTAACTGAAAGCAGATCAGAATATTATTCATTCTGCTAGTAGCCAAAGTAGATTCGAAAAATGATTATAAATAAACTGAGAAAAGAAGGTTGGATGAGATTCAAAGCCAGAGCAGTTTACCTGCAGTTGAGGTGTATCATTTGTTAACAGTTGTGAATTGGTTTGCATTTCAGACAGGTTTTTGGGGTTTTTTCTTTYTTTTTTTTTTTTTTTKTGTTWTTTTTTYTKCTGTGGGTCWTYWGCTAGGAATTACGGATCTTTAAACCTGTATCCTTATTTACTTCCTGTTAAGTTTATAAAGCAATAGAATGATAGGACTGTTTATGGCATTTATCCAAATCTATTCTAAAATTAGATGTTTTGGACAAACTAATTATCAAAGGTTCTTTGTAGCAGACTTGATCTTTTAAACGTGTACAAACTACTGCATTTTAAACCAAACAACGAATAAATGTGTTTGGGTTTTTTGGGGGGTTTTGTTTTGTTGTTTTTTTGTTTTTGTTTTTTTCTTTTTGTTTGTTTTTTGGTTTTTGTTTTYGTTTTTTTTAATTCTCTGATATTTCACCAGTATTATAAGTGCTTGTGTCAGTATAATAAAAATTTTTAAAAGGGGGGGGTGGGGAGAGAGAGTCTGGTTTAAATGTAAATTCTAATCTTTCACTTACCCAAGAAATGGTTGGCTCACTTGACAGTAAAATGCATGTGATTTCTGAACTATGAACTGTGATACGGTCAATGGCTCCTAATTAATGCTTTAGTAACCGAGTTCTACTTAATTAGTGTAGTTAAGTTTATGCATTGCTGAAGCTCTCAGTAAGTTTGTTACTCATTGTAATTTTGTGGATCACTTAGACTAATCTCTGTAGTTGCATAGAAACATACGTCATTAGTTTTTCAAAAGGGTTTTAACTACATAAGTATTTTTCTGAAATGCTGAGAAACACTCTAAGATTCATTTAGTTTAACTGATGAGCAGCAGTTTATAGGTATACTGTTTATCTTTGTAATATACTCATTATGTTATTGCAAAGGATTCATCCCTTTAGTTCATGTTAACAATTGTAATGATTAATTTATCAAATAGCCTGAAAGTATCTTCAGATAATTAAAGAGGATCAGCAGTGTTCTTTTTTTCCTCTATGAGTTGAAGAGGGCTTCCCAAAGTAAAGGTAGATCTTGGGCCGTTTGCAGTTAATAAAGGTAGCAACTGAACAGTCGTCTTATATTCAGCCTCTCTTACCGAGGTGTTACTGCTAGATGTCAAACAAAACTTTCTGCACATTTTTCTAAGGAAAAAAATGGATGTGGGTCAGTCAGATAGCGGCTGCTTCAGGCAAAGTATTGAAATGTGCAGTCAGAACAGCCGTATCTTTTATGCAGTGAGAAATGAGACCTTTTTATGACTCTTCGTAGCTTTTGCCTGGAAAATTTCAGTATGTTGAACGCTTGTTGGCCTAGTTCTGGTCAAAATTGCCTATTTCCACGTATTACTTTCCATGGGCCTTGTCTGCAGAGCGGTCCGTTGCCAACATTGCACAACATTTTGGTCTATCGTGCTTTTGTTAGCGGAGAAGTTTGTTTTTAAGCTGTAGTTGTTTATCTTTTCAGCCTCTGATAGCGGTTCCCCCTCTTGCCCCATTTAGTAGTTCATTTTCATCTTCTGCCAGAGTAAAGTGATTTGAATAATTTCATTAATTAGGTATATAAAATAAATCTATAATTAAATCAGTCACATCAGCTGACTATACCTCTCTACTAGTGTTTTTCTTTCACTTTGGTGATAGGACATAATGCTGCATACCTTAAGTGACATTCTGACTGCGAATTACCATTGGCTAGGCCTTAGGGCTTTTTTATTATTGTTGGATTACCTTATTTTACAATAAACAAATGAGTAAGAAGTATGTTTTGTTCCAGTTGAATGTTGGTCTTACTACTTTTTAAATGAAAATGGACATCACTGTTTGAGTTATTGTATTATTTTACAAGSGGAATTTCCTAGGTAATCAATTTTGGATTAAAGTACTTATTACAGGTCAACTGTACATGATTTTTTCAATATAATGGTTTAAAATTAATGTGTAGCAGTTAAGATTTGTTTTCTAGTAATAGCATTATATTGTATGGCATCAAATAAAACAATCTCATCTTCTATACTGATGCTTCTAGGTATAAATAGAGGAGTTACTGTTCATAATGTATAGCTGATGGTTATAGAAGAGTTGCTGTTCTTAATGTATAGCTGATGGTTAGCCAGTTAGCTGTTTAATCTACCTCTCACCCCTCTGACATCTAGGAAGTCCTTTTCTTCTGTGACATCCTCGGAAGTGCAAGCTTATGTTGAACCAAAGTCTCTGAAGTGTAGACCTTGGTAACATCAGTTACATGTGTTTGGTGTTATCCTTACAGTGCTGTACCAGGCTGCAATGCTTCCTAGGAAACGTGTCATTTTTCTGCAGTGCCTTTGTAAATGAGTAGAGTGTTAATCAAAGATGTGAAGGGGGAATCCCTGCCYGTGTGTGTATATTGTTTCTTCAGCCACATATATGTATATACAGCCACACACACTTTTGATTCGTTTTATTCATGAAACTCTAAGTCTGTATAGTTTTATTTTTTTATACCTCACTTGTAATATACGCAATTTAGTTAGGAAGATCATCAGAATAGATAACTTGTGTCAAACGGCTTCTTGTAAGGGGACTTTTTAAGAGAAGCTATGAACTTGCAATATTTAGTAGTTGAATTACTTGAGTTTCAAGATGTATCATCCCCGAGGCAATCCAGAAGAGTTTTTCCCCTCTCTTTCTTAACTGAGGTTAAGACTAATAACTACTAAAAAAGATTGTATTACTTTAGTGAAATGACAGCATGCAAGGTGTGGTCAGCAATTTACATGCTAAATAAGCTTGTTTCATACTTAAACTTGAGACCTTCAGGGCGCACCTGGTCATAAATTTGTTGGTGGTGTTATTTTTTTGAGAAAATGCTTACTAGTTGAAAGTGTGACACAGGAAGTTTCTGGTTTAAAGTAATTTTTTATATTGCGAGGCAGCTTACAGCTGAGGTATTCTATACATCTGAAAGACGAAGCATTGCTGACAGCGGTCTCTCTGAGATTAAGTGTTCTGACACCTGGTGTGGTGGGATTAGGGGTCAGTCATGAGTGGATTCAAAGGTTGTTGGGAGAAGGTGAGCTGAGGAGAATGGATCCCTTCCTTTTCCTTGCTGGCAAAAAGCTGAGTTCCTCTTGGTCGTGAAAATGAAAGCAGTTGTAATTGCTGCAAACTACCTTTTCTTCCTTAGGATGAGAAATGGGAATGGGGAACGGAAACAAAGAGGAAGAAGGACTGTGCAAAGGCAGTGGTGCCTAGAAGCTTGTGAAATGAATAAAAAACTTTGAGAGATGCTGTTTTACACACTGCGTGATAACTCAGAAGCGTGACACACCTTTGCAGCATCCTTGGAGAGAGCAATATTCTAGAATGAAGGTACTTGAGAATTTAGCTGTTTTCGATACCACAGAGTTACAAATTTTGTTTATTGTACGTTTACTGAAAGGAAGCAGGCACATCATATTGAAGTAATTCAACATCCTGGTGGAGGAATGCTGTCATGCATTTGGATTAGTCTATAAATAATTGTTGGTTGGATTTGATTGCTTAGAGCTGATCATAAATCTCCAAGAGGCACTATGATTATTTTTTTTTTGTCAACTATTTTCTGACCTCACCAGTCATACCAAACTAGAAATGTATTTAGTCATTAGCTTTTTTTATTAGAAAAAATGTTTTCAGATCAAATAGAATCTGTAACATAATAGGTTTTCATTTTAGGCCTGATTTCTCAAAATATTCCCAGTTGCCTCTCCCCTAATATCAAAACACATCCCTGAATATCCATATGGATGCTTTTCCCCCATAATTAAATTCACTTTTTCAGAACGCTYAGTAGCGGAAGCAAGGATCCGTAGGGATCTCAACACCTTTGGCTAATATCTGTGGATAACACTGTCTATGTGATGGAGTCCTGAAATCATGTTTCTTTCGCTGTACTTCAACACGGCTTCAGAAATTTCTAAAATCTGACTGGTTTTACAAGTGTTACACAACCATGTGTAACAACAGTAAAAGGAAGATGCTCAGGACAGCGGGGAAACCTTCTCTCTTTTGATCTAGCCATGAAGGATCAGCGGAGCTGCTTTGAAACTGTTGCCCTGCTTCAAAACTACTGCTCTTCCTTCCTGAAGCTGGGGGCAGGTGCTGTTTTTTCTGCAGTCTTTCAGTTGGCCATCCTTTCTCCTTTAGGCCTTTGTGTACTTTTTCTCCATTCTCTGCTTTTTTTTCTCTCATCTGCCTGTCCATGTTTGTGGTCTTTACTGAATCTTTTTTGTGGGAGTGCAATTTTTTTTTAAAACACGTTCTTAACTACCATAAGTGTTACCTGAAGCTCAGTGAAGGTAGGTAGAACTGTCATGTGCCAAAGTAACAGCTGTCAGTGAAGCTTTTAAGTGTAACACATCTGCAGTGATGCTGGCAGTAGGAGAGTCAAATGATCTTCATGAGAGTGACCACATGTCCTCCATTTTTTCCTTGTCAATACGGCTGGCTACGAAGGTGTGTATCGGTCATGGTGCAGTGCAGGAGGTTTACTCTGTACGTGTTGGGAGCGTTAATTCTCGGGAAGGGAAGAATGGCTGGGTCRGGCAGCTGCAAGGCGCACAAGTGGAATGAGGCAGAGACATGTGATGTAGATTTGTGGTAATATTTGATCAGCACTCGTGACCAAGCTTGGTACATTGAGTCAACTACCCATGCAGTGCTTTGTCCTGGAAGTGCTTCAGATCGCTCTTTGGTGACTTAATGTGGTCAGCAGGATGAGAARCATTATTTTGTAACTGTAGACAGCTATGATTAACCTTTCAGTGTTTAAAAAATAAGAGAATAACTATTCTTAGTGGTTCACCAATTATATCGTTCAAAGGGAAATTTGGGGTTCATAACGCACTCTGAGCACATTTGAAGTTGGTGAGAGTAATTTGATTAATACTAGTCAGTTTTGAATAAGGCACCTTAATCAAGAATGCTGTTTCAAGGGGCAGTAATACCTCTCTGCTGCTTTTCGCTCCTGTTTTTACTGCAGGGAATTATATTCAAAACTTTTTGTCTGTGATTTTCTTATGTGCGTYGGCAGTAAAAATACTGGCCTGATTCCTTACATTATAAGGAGTCAGTTGCACAGAGAATGTTGTTTGCAGGCAGAAATATAAATAAAGACACAGTTTTGTTTGCTGAGGTTTTGTTGGTAATAATACAACTTGATTTTTGAATTCTGGGACGAGGTTCCATTTCAGAAAAATGTTAGTTCTGCTACAAAGACTGCGTGGATATAGAAGCCAAGGGAATGCAAGTTATTTTGTTCYATTATTTTTATAACGCTCTTCTCAAAGTAGGATCAAAGCAATAAAATGTGCCATAATATCTGTGTTGTTATGCTACCAAGTGGAATGCTATCCTGGTTATACTTAACACAGATAATTACTGGCTTGAATGCCTTATTTCTGGCATTAAATCTTGAATTTATTAACTGGCACTTTCAATTTTGAACACGAAGTCCCTAAAATCCAAATTTAGATTTATAAATCTGTGACTTTGTTTCTTCACTGTTGAGAATTCCACATTTTTGTCAGCAGTAGTCCGTTTGAAAATCTGTAAGTTGTGTTTGCAGTATTTGTGAGAGAGAGTCAACGGACACCTACAGGAATGCATAACTAGGCACTTGACCAGTATGAGCTTTATGTAGGGATATAGTGCTTTTCTAAGTACTTGCTATCCTTTATAGATCTCTGCCTTGAGAAGAACTGCCTCTGAATGCCTATGCTTATGACTGAAAGTTGATCTGTTGCAAGTTTTGAAGTGATATGTTCTATTTACTCTAACATTTATAAATGTAACTTGAATTGTGTGTGAGTCCTTGTGTACATGGGCGCTTAAATATATTGCCAGGTGTTACTGTGAAGGTGTAGTGTGTCAGTGTGTCTATATGAAGCTGCAAACTTCAGTGCTACATAAGGATGCTGAAACTGTGGTAAGATTTTTGTGTGCAGTTGGTGATATTTTTTTTCTTAAATATCTCTCTTGTGATTTCGAAAGTAGTGGGTGTTGGGTTTCAAAGATCACTTGCAAAATATCCAACTTGCCTAAAATACTGTGTTCTAGAGTAAAATGATCAATCCAAGAATGTATGAAGGTTCAGTTGTTTTTGAAATGAGACTCAAGTGTCATAGATATTTTGGTGCSTCCCTTTCCGTAAATGATACCGGGTCTCTGCCCTGGCAACTCAAAAGCAGACGTGTTTTCTGTATCAGAATGCTCAGCAAGGGCTGTGACCATCGATTTCCCTTGATTCTTTTAGTTTCATTTGCTTGACACTTCAAGCTGTGAGTGCTTACAAGTCCTACTRAAGTATTGCAGTGCTTCTGTTTCAGCCTTTTACTGTATTAAAATGTTCCTATGGGTATACAGCTACTGAAAACACAAGCCTCATTAACACATTCTTGTTTTGCTTTTTGACAAAGCAATTGCGCATTTAAGTAATGCGCTACTTGCAGCCAAGCTGCTAATTTTCATAATCTATCGAAGATACGAAGTGGCTAAAAATAAACGTGTCTCTTAATCTTAAARGATGAGTTGCTAAAACTGCACATAGTGGGTGGTAGCTTCTTARAACACTTTTTGCTTACACCTGAAGCTGTAAAATAGCTCTTTTCAGGAGCACTGTTTCTGAATTCAGGCTTATAAATCACTGGAGTTGGGAAATTTTGTATTTTATTGCAGAATTCACACATTCATGAATACTGCAATCAGATGCTTTTAGTATGGAAACTCCAATGTTGAGAGTGGTGCAGCCTTATTTAAAATATATGCCAGAAGTTGCTACTTAGGGAAAAGCTTTTCTTTTATTGCAAAACAATGAAAAAAGTAGGAAAGAAATGTCACAGCATTACCAAAACTGCGTTTGTACCAGGGTTGCTGAAAATGCCCTTGAATTAATGTATTTTTTTTAAAGGACCATGTAGTGCCATAGGCAGTCTTAGTAGTTTGTGTCACTGAAATAATTTAGCTTTGCAATTGTTCTTTCTTTTTTAAGTTTTTGCTTGAGTTTTTATAGATCAATTTCCCGGAGAGGAAAGTCTTGCTTGGTTGAATTCTTAATGGCCAGGCCTTTCTTTATGGAAGACTGTGTGCTACTATGTACATCTACTATGCTGTGAAAACAGTGGTGTGAGGGTGGGGGGAAATGTTTGTGTGTGTGTCTCCTTTTTATTCTTTTATATATATACATATATAATCCCAGGTTTTTCCCTTCAAATTCATTATGATTTAGATATTCTCTTCACGTTTGAGTCAAAAGCTGTTGCAGGTCTTTTCAAAATTAGAAGAGGTTGAGGTATTTACGGCATACTGTACGTCTAAGGAGAGAGTGGTAATTGTCTGTGTGTGTAGCTTTCTACAGTTCTTCCTTAATGCTTCTCAAAAGCTGTTTGTCTAAAGTGATTTTAAAGAAATACTCTGGATTTTATTACCCATAACTAATTTTGGTCAAGTCTCTGCAATATCTGGGGAGGAAGCACGTTCCCTAGTTATACTTACGTGTATATCATGTTAGCACTGAAGCCTGATTCCAAAAGGGTTGTTCAGCACTATTAGCTGGGACAAGAAGAAAACCAATTTTACTGAAGCTGGAAAACTTGCTGTACCAGATGGTCGAAGCAGAGTTATGTTGTTCTTTAGTCCAACTAAGTGGATTTGTGGAATTTGCTATCAGTGAACTCTGAGTTGTGGGATGGGTTTAGTAACAAGTTGTCAGACTGGTGCTAGATAACTGGAGAGTATCTCTTTCACTGCAGGCAGTTGGCAGTATTTAAGCTTATACAATGAAAAGTCAGTTTCACCGTGGATGCAGAATCTGTAATGCCTGAAAATACTCTCTTTTTAAGACTGCTCTAGCTTGAGATGTATAGGTGAAGTGGAAGCCATTCAGTGGTTACTACTTCAGAACTGCAGTCAAGCACTTCTTACACTTGTTCATATTCCCTGTGCTCTTAACACGCCTGTGGTTTGCTTTTGCCTTCCTTGCCTGTTTCTGATGTTCAAGTTAGCACTTCACTCTTGCTCAGTCATTTCGTCTTTGTAAATTCCACATCTCTAGCTGCTTCATAGTTGTATCACCGTGATGTTTTAAAACGCGCTTAAACAGGAGAGTATTTTCAAGGCTGACTTTTMTTTCTTTTTTTTCTACTGTAGTTAATCGTTATAAAGTACAAATTACTAGATGTCTGTATCCATTACTTTCTGAGACCGTGGCATTCCATACTAAAAATAAATAAATGAGACTATAGACCAAAAGTTTCTTCCCAGGGAAATTCCACTATGGTGAGAAAAAATGTTACAGGCAAATAGCTTATTCTGCCTCAGTTGAGAGTAATTGCCTCTATGTAGCAAAAGTCTTTTTTTCTCTTGTTCCTGGGTTGAAAATGGCTTCTGTTTTTTGGTTTTGGGTGGTTTTGTTTTGTTTTGTATCTAGTATTGAAGCTCTGAAACAATTACGGGATTTACTTTCTGTTCTGGATTACACTAAACCCTGGAGAGTTGAAGAGAGGAAGAGTTCAGGTTAGTGTTTAATAGTAACAGCAATGAGCAAGGCAGAAAGGTTATCGCTTAGCTTGCCTCTTTTGAGATCTGAATGTCAAATTTGCTGTTTGTGAACTGAGGAAAATTTGTTAGAGAAATCAGTGACACCATCAACCTGGAATTTTGCTACTATTTAAGTCTTAGTACAATATCATGCTCCTGGCTTGAAGTAAATTTTGGTTAAGTGTTCCGTGGCACTATTAAGTTGTTGAAATATAGTTCTCTGTGTTGCTGTCTTCTACCTAGTGGAAGACTATAGATAAAATACTCAATCTGTCTTGTTTTTCCCCATCATTGAAATGCAGATAATAGCTGTTATCTGTAGAAAAGGATTTGTTTGTTTTGGGTGGGTTTTGTTTTGGATTTTGGTGTTTTTTTAAGTAAAAAAAGGAAATAGCTTGTCTTATTAGTAGAGGAGGAATAAAAAACTAGTATATTTTGCAAAATGGAACACACTTTGTTAAGCAGTTTTGTCAAAAGTAGGCATAAGATCTTAACTGCTTAATTTCATATCTGTTCTTTTCCTTCCTATCACCAATATTTTCAGTGACYATATAGAAACTATAGAAATAGATTAAAAAAACAGTGTCTATAGGAGTACTTTGCTAAAACATGCTTCTTCATTATTGTAATCTGAAAAAGCCCTTTAACTAGCAGGAAGCAAGTGCTGCTGTTACTGTCTTCATGTAGCTTTCCTGATGAACCTTAAAGCACTCTGTCTCTTCAGACAGATCTGAATTTGTTTTGCCTCTGTATCCACAGCTGATTATATAGTACTTCTCATGAAGCTGTGATTTTTTTTTTTTTTTTTTTTTAACTTGTGTGTAGGATTGTTTACAAAGGTAGAACAGAGATTTCTAAACGCACAAAAGTGGATGTAGGCCTGAAGCCTGTAGCTGGGAAAGGGGAGCCCTAGGAATGGGATACAGAATTGTGCTTTGCTTTTTATAAACCTGTTCCAGCTTGAGAATTAAGAGGAAGATGCAAATCTTGCATCTGAAATCTGTCACTTCACAGGAGAGATTTGCTATCTGTCTAGCTCACTGATTGCTGATAATATGATAATATTTTCACATTTTGTCTTGAGAAACTGGGATCCAAATAAGAAATACCTTTCTCCTTTTGAGAGGAATGTTTTCCTGAACTTCCTGTAGAGAAATTATAAATTAAGTCGATTGTGACTTCCTGTACCTTCCTGGTGTAGGACATCAGGCTATTCACACAGGTACAGAGAGCAAGTCAGTTTGGTTGCAAATAGATTGTACAACGAAGTGCTTTGTGGTAGACACACGGGGAACTTACTGGTTTTGCACTGAAACCCGACATCTGAAGCTTAACTTCTGTATACTTAGACCTGATTTGCTGTGAAACTGCACAGTAAATTTTAGTGGTCTTTTCACTAGACTTTGTGCTCTTATTCTATACGGACTGTGATTTTCTTGGCCTGTAATGATTAATGGACAGTGATAGAAAATGGAACAGCGTCTCTGAAAGCCGGGCAAAAGTATTTCTGCTATTGTCCCGTGGCCCTTGCAAAGGTGAAGTCTTAATCATAGAATCATTAAGGTTGGAAAAGACCTCTAAGATCATCGAGTCCAACTGCCAACCCAACACCACCATGCCCACCAAACCATGTCCCTAAGCGCCTCATCTACACGTCTTTTAAATACCTCCTGGGATGGTGACTCCACCACTGCCCTGGGCAGCCTGTTCCAATGTTTAACCACTCTCTCAGTAAAGAAATTTTTCCTAATGTCCAATCTAAACCTCCCCTGGCGCAACTTGAGGCCATTTCCTCTCGTCCTATCGCTGGTTACTTGGGAGAAGAGACTGACACCCACCTCGGGTTTCTGTTAGTACAGTGACAACACCTAAATATTTTTTCACGCTGGCATAGTTTCTCTTACAGCTCTGTTGTAATGGTCACAGTGTGGCCATTTCAAGGCTAGCTTGACTGGGAACAGCCAGGGGTCAGGAGTGAGGGCAACTGTGTCCAACACCTTGAATGAAATATAGCAGTGGCTCGTTTAGAATTCAATTAGTAGTGTAACTTGGACATCACAGATGATGAGAAATGTTTATGCTCCAGAATGAAATACCTGCTAGTAACAGAAGAGTCAATTTCCTGCCTCTGGATTTTCAAAGGTCTAAAGAATAGCATTTACAGTCAAGCAGAAAAGTCACTACTTTTCCTCTCCAGTTTGTATCTTCTTGCCAGCCTTCAGTGCTGGCAGTATATACACCCGTGTACTATCAGCCTATCTCTCAGACGAGAGAGTCATTAACACTGTTCATGTGCCTGCAATCCACAGAACTTAAGATACGTCAGTGTTAGAAAAAGCTTTTCCCCCCCTCTTTAAATGACTTAGCTAGCTCTCTTAAGCCATACATTTCAGTAGAAAAGACATAGCAGATAGTTTTCCTCTCTCCTCAGCCTAGCGCGTTCCTAAGTTACTGGAAACAAAGCGTGACTGAATGTCAGTAGCTTCAGCCAGCTTGCTGAACCTTCAGCTGCCACGGGCCTATGTAAGGACTGGGAGCGTAGTCACGGACATGGAACAGAAGGTGTAACTACCAGCTTGTGTTCCTGCACGTTGCTTTCTGTGTTTAGGTATGCACAACATCCCCATGCCTTTGGGTTTTTTGTGGTTTTTGTTTTGTTCTGGTTTTAACATTAAGCAGGAAGTGTTCGTTGATTGGGATTTCAATTACTTTATTAGATAGTTCTCTGATAGCACAGAACATGAATTTAAAATAGCAGAACGCTAGTCTGTTGTTAAAGCAAGACTGTCTCAGTGAGCATACGGGCTTGTAAAAGAAACCTCTATTAATTTGTGATTTAAAGGTGGTTTTTTTTCTTCTTTTAAGTCTTTTGTACTTCGATTATATTATAGATAAAAAGACTGGGTTAGTTTTTGATTCTCAGTAGGAATGTTGTTTTTACTTTTTGTGTATTTCTGCTGATGGTGACTGGCTTTTTTTCTCTTCAAAGGCCGAGACAATAATATCAAGTATTGTCATCTCTTTCCTTAGTGGTTAGTGCATGCTGAAGAAACTATATACACAAATATGAAGCCTCAAAGTACTTTAAAGTGTAACTTCATTTTAGCAGCCATCTGACAATCTTATGTGACAGTGACACTGGCTTTGGTTGTAGCCTGATCCACAAGGTTGCATAAAGATACAAACCCAAGGAATCTTTTTTGCAAGAGAAAAATCTTCATGTTGACTCCTTTGGGCTCGGTGGTATGTTGTCCTATTCCTGTATTGCTGATAGTTGCACAGGTCACCAAATCTTCATTGGTATCTTTGGAGTACATTTTAAAAATAGAAGTAGTAATTGAGGAAATTCTCAAGAGAGTTAAAGCAGGAATAAAACCAATAAAGATAAATGAACTAAGCATTGCTTCAAAACATCCAATTAAAAATAAAAGGCAACAGAAGGGATTTTACAAACCCTGTGGGAGGAAAAAGTGAAAGCAAGCCATGTTCAATAAATCTTTTAGGCTAGCCTATAATATATGGAAACAGTTTACTTTGTGCATATGTTTCTTTTACACTGTACTACTGCTGCTTCAATTGATTCTTTAAAAAAAAAAAAAAAAAAAACCTTAGAACTTTGATTTGTACTGGTAATTACTGCTGAAGACCTCTCTGACTCTTATAATTAATGTTAATAGCCTTATAAATATTCAAAAAAAAAAAAAAAAAAAAAAGGCAGCTTGATTTCTGGTTGCCTGTAACTGGGTCCCTTGAGGAGAAAGGCAACAAAATAGATGATTTTTGGTGTCTCTTTCAGTATTATGTGTATGTGCTACCTCTGGAGCCAGTTTGTGGTGCTGAACAGTCTTTTGGCAGCAGACACAGATACTGATATTGTTATGGTAAAAGCCAGATTGTGGGATGTTTGAGTGAATTTTAATTAGAAGGGAAACAACTACAGGAGCCAAGTTTTTGTAGCATGACTCATAATTTGCGCGCCGTGGACCAGTTCCATCAGTGAGAGTTCTCCCAGAATAATGACTCCAGTGACTGGCTCTCTGCCGAGGAAGGGTGCGAGTGTCTGGCTTTGTATGTTTACTGAGGTGCCTATTAGCTCTTCTCTGAGTAAGAGCTCCTCGAAATTCTTAATTTAAAAAAATCTACCTTTTGAAGAGTGTTCGTCCTCGTTCAGGACTAAATTCAGGAATGTGCAGATATCAGTGGACATTGTGGAGGACATAATTGTGCTACTAATGTTTCCAGTGGTAATCAAGATTTTGGTGCTCTATCATACCTCCAGGACGCAGTTGGATTCTTAGTATTTACCTTGCGTAGCACAGGTTTTACTTCTGCGGTATTGTACATGTGGGAGCTGGGTGGATGAAGACTGGAGACAACTGTGTTCATACATGATGCATAATAACCTTGCACACAGTTCAGCAGTAATACAATTTATGAATCAGACTTCAAGAATGCGAAAGTTAGGCAATTCAGAGTAATGTTTTCCGTGGCACTATTACTCGGTTCTGCTGCATAGCATCGGGGAGTTTGTCGTACTCATTATGCAGAAGTGAAAGGGTGGTGCAAGGAAGCTATTTAGGACTTGCTAATTGTGAAAGCTGCTTTAGCCCTAGTGTGCTTTGAAGATAGACAGCTAACTTAGAGTGTATCCAGGCTAGACTGATGCCGCACAGCATACTAACGCTTTCTCAGTATAATACTTTCTCATCATTGATACATTCATTTAAGCGAACATTTGGAGCAAAGATGGAAACGGAGACCTCGCTTTTTAAAAGGAAATTTTCTGCTTGTTTGCAGACACTCTCCCTTTATGTTGCCTGAGGAGCAAAAAGGGGGCAGATTCCAGAGGAAAATCTGGTCAGCTGTATTTGCAGTGGACACTGTTTCATGTTTGTATTCAGTAGGTGTAACAGTAAGTGCCAGAAATCAACATCTGTCCACACCGTAGTTTGGGGAATTAAAGGTTTTTCTGCTACTAGCCTAATCCTGGTCTCCTTGACAGCGAGATTCTTGTCGTGATGGACATCCAGTTTAGCTAATAGATAGCTTGCTTTCACATGTAGTTACCTAAGCAATCAGAAAATGGTATGATGTGTAAAAGTGTGGAGTGGTTACAATTAATTTGGAAATCTCAGAGCAGGAAGTTCATAGCAGATTAGTCAGGGTGTTGTTAATAAGGTAAAAATTACCTGAGCAGGAAACTTCATCGCATTCTTAAGCACAAAAAGATACGTGGGAAACATCTACTAGGTTGCACAAGTGGAATCTTGTACCAGGACGTGAGAGGGCTTTAGGAATGCATGTGCTCTTAGTAGTTCCTGTGGTGGCATTAAATGGGTCTTTTGAAATTGGTATTGAAGAGCTTGATTTAATATCAATCCAGACTTTGGAACCCTCTCTGGAAAATGTCTACAACTGTTCATTGATGGAATGAGGATCGTGATCTCCATTTGAAACACTTGTGTTTGAAGACGCTGAAGCCAAACGTTCGTAACAGTCAGCTGGTGTGGGATATGCAGCATCTAGGCTTTCTTCACACTGAGGGCTCACAGAATCATAGAATGGCTGAGGTTGGAAGGCACCTCTGGAGGTCATCTGGTCCAACACCCCTGCTCAAGCAGGGCCACCTAGAGCAGGCTACGCAGGGCCATGTCCAGATGGCTTTTGAATAGCTCCAAAGATGGAGACTTCATAACCTCCCTGGGCAACCTCTGCCAGTGCTCGGTCACCCTCACGGTAAAAAAGTGTTTCCTGATGCTCAGAGGGAACCTCCTGTGTTTCAGTTTGTGCCCATTGCCTCTGGTCCTGGCACTGGGCACCACAGAAGAGAGCCTGGCTCCATCTTCTTTACACCTTCCCTTCAGATATTTCTACACATTGAAAAGTCATCCCTGAGCTGCTGCTTCTCTAGCCTAAACAGTCCCAGCTCTCTCAGCCTTTCCTCATAGAAGAGATGATCCAGTCCCTTCATCATCTTTGTGGCCCTTCAGTGGACTCGCTAGTAGCTCCTTAGCACACTCATACTGAGAAGCCCACAACTGGACACAGCACTCCAGGTGTGGCCTCACCAGTGCGGAGTAGAGGGGAAGGATATCCCCTCCCTTGACCTTCGGGCAGCACGCCTCCTAATGCAGCCCAGGATGCCGTTAGCCCTCCCTGCAAGGGCACATAGTTGGCTTGTGTTCAACTTGGTGTCCACCGGGACCCCCAGGTCCTTTTCTGCAAAGCTGCTTTCCAGCCAGTCGGCCCCCAGCATGTCCTGGTGCCTGGGGTTGATCCTCCCCAGGTGCAGGAGTCTGTACTTGCCCTTGTTGAACTTCATGCATGAGGTTCCCGCCAGCCAGTTTCTCCAGCCTGGCTCATTTTCATTTGCTATCTAACAGTGAGGTTATAGTCGGGGCTGGCATGAGGACATTATCCAACTGAAGCTGTGACACTGGAAAAAAAAGAGGAGTGCTTACAGTCTTGGAGGTGGAAAGGGTATAACAGCTTGTGGCTCCGTGAGTTGGATGCGTAAGAGAACATGTTCAGGTTCTGGTCCTCAGGACCTCATTAGGTCAGGGTGGGTTCATCTCCCTCTTTTCACTGGTTAGCACAAAGTTCAATGTGTAGTCCTGGGGGGGGGGAAAAGCAGCGGCAGAGAGATATCTGTTTCTTAAGTAAAAGTCATTGTCATCAGCAAGAAAATATTTTTGCCTTTTGCTTGCTGTTGCTCTTAGCCTCCATGGTGATTTCATTTTTGGTGGAACAGCAGGAAAAGTCCAGCTCAGATAGTGCCTTTCTACTAATTGGTATAGAGCTGTGAATGCATTTGATCTAAAGAGGACAGTAAAGCCTCTTTTCCTTTGGGAGTGCCCTACCTGTTAATAGCTGAAATAGCACAGCAAAAAAGGTGAAGACATTCACAACGACATTTTAAAAGTTGGTAGATATTAAATATGCTCTAGAAAAATAAAAGTGGATCAGATTCATGAGGTGGCTTCAGTACCAGTTTCTAGAGCACTGGGAGCATTACGCAGGAGGTGGGGGCTTCTTGGTGCCTCAGTCCTTGTTTGAACTTGTAAATTCTGTACAAGTAGGGAAGCACCTGGTCGTCTCTAGGTTTAGGGGGCTGGTTTAGGTAGTGATTTTCTGAGTTAGCAGTGACGCAGTAAGTCATCTTTGTGTCCTTGGCTGGGCCTTAAGGACTTGCGTTATTCTGACCAGCAGAGATGTGACAGAAGTGACGTTTAGCTGGTATCCTGCTCCAGCTGCAGCTGTAGCCTTGCTTAGAGGATGTTTGGATCTTCAACGGAAGGCGAGCACCACATCCAAGGTGCCTTAAACTAGGAACTCTTGGGTAAGAGGGAAGGTTGCTGAGTGGTTTCCACCGTGTAAGAAGACAGCAGAGTAAATGGCAAACGATTTGATCTTAGTAAGAAGCTTATGAGAAAATCCCAAGTAAAAAGAGAAACTTCAAATTAAACTGGCCCTGCCCATTTTTGTACCTGATGTCTACAGAGGATCCCAGTGTGATACAGTAGTAATTTGTCTTGGAGAGGACTGATTTTAAAGAAATCTGTATGAAATTTCCCTCACCTACCGAGCTTTCTCTGTTGTCCTGGCAAGGTTTTGTGCACATGTTGGTTCAGTGGCCCTGAACTTACTATTAACTTATTGCAGAGTTATTAATTAACTCTGCCCTTAATTATATCTTCAGCTATTTCCGATTCAGAAAGGTGGCTAAAATACACCTAACTAGTCTCACCCCTCTCTCTAT
Source organism: Phoebastria nigripes (assembly GCA_035582835.1). Classification (NCBI taxonomy): domain Eukaryota; kingdom Metazoa; phylum Chordata; class Aves; order Procellariiformes; family Diomedeidae; genus Phoebastria; species Phoebastria nigripes. The sequence continues at coordinate 4,056,099 of JAYKAV010000778.1, forward strand.
GGGTATTGGTGATGAAGAGAAAATAAAAAAAAAAAAAAAAGGTGTGTGCAGGTGAAAAGGGGAAGAGGGAGGACGGAAAACTAAAATTTTTAAATCTACCTGTATTTCTTTTAAAGAGGAGAAGAACGCAAGTATCCTACCACACCCCATTATTACACTGTAGGGGGACTTGGAAAAAGAGGTGTCTTTCAGGGTGTATTTTCAGATTAGGGGCCAGGATCATAGCATGTGCCCTTATCACTAGGAATGATTCTGTAGATTGGCTTTAGTCAGTTCTCCCCCTTCCCCCGTAGCACTCATTAGAAGTATTAGGAAAAAGTCCGTTAATGAATTATTCTGAAGAGTTTATTTTATAAGCTACCTTCCTGTCACAGACTTGTTCTCTCAAACGCTGTAGGCAGCTGAAAAAATACTGCCAGAGGTTTCTCTGCCCTCGAAATTGGAATATGTCCAGCTGTGTGACAGGTGGTGAAAGGCACTAAAATGCAGATTTCATTTTGAAACTGATGAGCTGTATTGGGAAGAAGCAAAAATTGCTGAGATTTGCTTTTGTGCTTTATCAATGCTTTCTGTGTCAGTTCTCATGGATGTTTTAGAAGCAAAGTGAAAGTGCTGTGGTCCTTTTTCTATGCTGAACTATAAAGCCTTTCCATCTCCCAGAGCTCTTCAATACGCATTCTGGCTGTGAGCTCTTGGAATTAGCTGAAAGGGCTGTGGGCAAATACAGTATATGAGTAATGAATTTCCATTTTATAAATTTGGTATAACAGTGCTACTATTTCCCCAGCGCTTTGCCAGCAATTTAATTAGAACTGGCAGTTTTAATTAAATAACACAACTGGAGGCTGGGTTATTTCCCTCCTCCAGTTCCCTTACCTCAGTTGCAGAAGAGAAAGGTTTTTCTCTACAGTAAGTAGATTCAGTTAGTGGAAAAGTGTATATGGTAAGTAGAATATTCAGCTGTACCATGGCAACCACGTTAAATTTGGTTGTTTAATAGTAGTGGTACATAACATTCATAATTTAAAGTATTTCCACTAAATAACTTATTCAGATATGCAGCAGATCCTAGAAAAAACAATGACAATACCAGAGGCTGATACTTAGAGGGAATGGGAATTGAACAAAACACCAGTTTTTCTTGCTGGAAATAACCTCCATCTAGTCAAGGGTTTTACTGCTGAGCAAATTGAAATTCTTCCATTTGACTCTGAATTACATTTTATTGTTGTTGTTTAGGTGTGGTTTGGGCTGCATTTTGGGGGGCGGGGGCAGGTCGTGAGTATTTGAATTTTTTTTTTGCCGGAGCCCTGTGCTGTGATTTTTCAAAGACATACTTGCATCAGTGATCAGGGTTTGGCAATAGAAAACCTCAAACATACCATCTCAAATCAGAGTAATAAAATTTCTGACTTAAAGTGACAACGTGAATATTTTGAACAACTCATGTTGCTGTAAATATATTTATATACTTATTTTCTCTAAATCATCAGGCTAATCAAATTCAGTAATTTCCCAATTATATTGATTACTTTCTTTTTGTCTTTTGTAATATCAATAAAATACTATGCAATGATTACCATTTAAAATATTCCAGTTTTACCCTTTCAAACAGCTAATATCAATGATATTCCAGTTTTACCCTTCCAGATATCTAATATTAGTCACTGTGCCAGCATTCTCTCTGGAATGTTGGAGTATCTTCCCTGGGGTCTTTATTTACAGAAACAAGGGATAAACATTCATTATCTAGAATGGTGTATTGACTGTGTTTGTTTTATCCCTGAAAGCTGCGTGTGGTTTTAAAAGATTGATCATATCTTTAATGCTGAAGTTGTACCAGGGATGAACCTGACACCGTGAGAAACTGAAATGGGTCAAGTGTTCTTTTACATAGTAGGATTATTGGGTCTTTCTCCTTTTGACAGCTTTTCCTCACAGCTCTGCTTCTCTCTTGTGTTCCATGTAGTCTAGGATCTTTTTATTTTCCTGAGGCAGAGAATGATCTACTTACCCTGTTTGTTTTGCCAACAGAGAGATAACCCAGTTTTATAGTGTTTCCCAAGAAGCTCAGTAGCTAGGGAAAAGGCTAGCAGCTTGGGAATTAACACTACACGTGCGAATACCCAGTGTTAGTTGCCCTAATAGTGGGAAAAAGCGTTAAGTCCCTTTAGGCGCGTTCTGTGCAACCACTGACCATTGAAGAGGCTAGCTTGCCTCATGGGACTTCTTGCTTGCAGCACTAGATGGCTTAATCTGTTACAGGATTTCTGTGTATACAGTTCCTTTGATTATCTTCTGGATATGATGTATGGCACAGAGTGCAGAAGCTAATGAAAGCGCACATTTAACGAAGAGAGCTTGTTTACACAATAAACCCCAGAAATTTGTCAAAAGGAAAAGTTTAAATACCTGGTAATGCTTGCTTTTACTTTTATTTGTGGATGTTTTTAAAAATCCTGTTTATTCTATCCTCACCTTAATTTAAAAAAAAAAAAAAAAAAAAGCCTCAGACTTACTTGCCTGGCAGCATCTTCATTGACCGTCTGTAGAGAGTGAAATGATGACAACTGTTGAATCAGGCAAGCTATTTAGACATGAATGTCGTACTGAAATAAGACAAATTAGGAATTAGGAGGCAAAACACTTGGAGGATTTCGGCATTTTTTTCCTTTGTTTCAAGTATTAGAGGCTTTTGTGTTTTCATGGTTTGGTCAATTGCGGTGGGTTTGCATTGTTGTTAGAAAATCAAAGTGAAAGAATAAGAGAACTATTCAAACTCAGGGTCAAAACTCTAGATTAATACAAATTAGACCACTAACCTTCAATAAAGGATTCACCAGTTAGCGTTGAGTGAAATTACTGTGGTGGTACTTTAACAGTAATCCTCTGAGACTTATTTTTTTTATGAGAAAAGACTCTGGGTACTATCTTTTAGTAGTATGTGTTCGCAAGACTAATAGTTTTTTTAAAAAATTGCTTTTACCAACTCAGTGAATTGAGTGACAGGAAAGTGATTCTAAAAATAATGTCAAGATGTTCCACTTTCAAAATAAGACCATACTCATGTAGCTTGGAGGTTATGGCATCAGAATCCTGGTGTCAAAGATTGCTGTAATATAAAGCTTCAGATGGTTAAAACCTATTCATGCACATGATATTTGAGGAGGAGATTTGTTATTCTATGAGCAAAGACTTAGCAACTTCGCAGAGCAGAAAAAAAATAATAYGGTGGGTTAGTCATAAACAACTTGTTTTAAAATAAGTTAATGGAAGGAAGATAATCAAATTACTGTTTAACGTGTAACTCCTTTTTGAGTTTAGTATTACTGTTTTAACTTTTTATGGGCCATGTAGAAATAAATACCTACTGTACTTATGACCTACTATCTGGTAAATACTGAGGTTTAGTCATTAGGATATTGTTATTAATGCAATAGTATCTTTAGTCCTATAGTACTAGTACAGCCTACTGTTATTTTTGAAGAAATATTCCTGTAGGTACGTGCTTATGTATTCTTAGCATTTCTTTTTGTTATGAAAAGCTTTGGCTTTGATGTGCTTAATAAGTTTCCTCTGAGTCATAATGATAGTTGCCAAACCATTGTTTTTGTTCTTTTTGGACTTGATTCTAGTTCTACAGTTGTTTCCTCCTAGGAGGTTAAAGTCCATGAGCTTTTATTAAGATAAATGTCAGTGATTTCAAGTGCATTTGCATAAAAGAAGCCCTTAGTCTCTAGTAGAATAAGTCATGTGTGATGTTGAGTTTTAAAGTAACGGTGACTACAGGAGATGTTAGAAATAAAAGTTGTTGACCTTTTCTGCACGATGGAATTTCTGCCCTTGACTACTCTTTTTCCCTTTCTATTAAACATGGAATACTCTGTCATCCCTAAGCTATCAGTGAACTGAACATCCTCACTGGTCATCTTCTGTTTAAAAAAATAAAAAAATAAAAATGTTTCTCCCTCCCAAACAATTAATGCARTACCTTGTTCTAGAAGTGACATCAAGGCAAAAGATGGTGAACATTGATATGCTTTCTAAAAATAAACATTGCCAAAATGAAGAACTTAAAGTCAGAGGTCAGAAGTTGTTCTTTGCAGCAGCTTCAAAATCAGTAACTTACTCATGTCTGTCCAAACCAAGTGGATATCCTAGGCAGTCGTCATGACTTCGTGTCTTACATATAGTAATTACTCATATTAAAATTAGCTAGTGTCAGTCAGTAGGTCATGATTTATTTCAAGTGAAAAAATCATTTGCTACCATAGCTTACATATTGCTGTAGCTGACAGTGGGTTTTGGGTTTATAGTAAGCTGCATTTTTTTCGTCTTTTTACTATTAGACAATATTGTTTTACCAACATTTGGAGGGAAGATGAGTATCTCTCACGTATGTCTCACAGCATTATTTTGGAAACCTAGGTACTCGAAGGTGCCTTCAAAATTGTAGTTGTCAAACAAAAGTCTGTTCAGAGTTTAGAATGCTCTTAAAGGATTTAATGGGTTGAACTATTCCTCTTTAAGATGGGGTCTGTAGGACTGGAGTTCAGCAAGGCATTCAAGTATGTACTTAAGCCCATCCCTCTCCAGTGAAGTATTTGAGGGCAAGCAGATGCTTCAGTGCTTGTTAGACTGCTGAGCTGACGCCTGAAATTCCAGGCATCTCTTATATATGATGTATTTTTCTGAACTTAATTTCAATTCCTAAGAATTTCTTTCCAAATACTGCTGTTTCCTGCAAACTTACTGCAACTTTCTGCAGGAAATGAGTTAGGAAATGGAAAAAATATTTCCCTAATTACGGTTTAGAGCTATTCATTCAGGAGCAGTTATCTAACACTCATTTTCAGTGTTGGTGTTATAAACAGGGTATGTGAAAATATGTGGGAGAAAGTACTCGAGGATTTAGTGTTTTGCAGACCGACTTCTCTTCGTTTTGACTCGTTGGAACATAGGACTGGAAAATAAAACCTCTATACTTAATATAACACAGCCATCAGACAGCTGTGTTATACAAATCTGAGAAATTTATCAAGTTCCATCTAAAAGCAGCCAGTCATTAAGCTGCTCACCAAGTTTGAAGTGTCCCCCGCGTGGGCTGAAGCTGTCGTTTCCATTAGCTGTACATGCTGACTCACTTGTGCTGCATATACTCCCTTTACTTCAGGCATTTCTGACTGAATCAGGAAACCAAATTTGAGATTTTTGTGAATCCATCATATGGCTTTCACACCTATTAGCACAAGGGGATACGTAGAAAGGCTTTCAAACAGATGCTTCATGGAACTAAACTGCTGATTCAACGGCATTTTGTAATTGCGAATGACTTCAGTATTAGTTTCAGAAGCTCAATGTATGAGGCATTTAGAGTTTTCTTCAAATTGATCTCCTTTAATCGTATTCTCCACACCTGTCAAATTGTTCGATGCAAAAAGGTGGTAAGCACCCTGAAACTCCAATTGCTGAATTGTTACATATTCCTCTGTAAAATCTGAAAAATGGAAGCTGCCATTCAGCTGAAATGTGTTGTGCTAAAGCAGTTTCAGTGCTTTTGGTCCACTTACGTGTGTGCTCTGCTTTAGTGGCTGGAGAGCTGCCCGGCGGAAAAGGACCTGGGGGTGCTGGTTGACAGCCGGCTGAACATGAGCCGGCAGTGTGCCCAGGTGGCCAAGAAGGCCAACGGCATCCTGGCCTGTATCAGAAATAGTGTGGCCAGCAGGAGTAGGGAGGTGATCGTGCCCCTGTACTCGGCACCAGTGAGGCCGCACCTCGAATACTGTGTTCAGTTTTGGGCCCCTCACTACAAGAAGGACATTGAGGTGCTGGAGCGTGTCCAGAGGAGGGCAACGAAGCTGGTGAAGGGTCTGGAGAACAAGTCTTAAGAGGATCGGCTCAGGGAACTGGGGTTGTTTAGCCTGGAGAGGAGGAGGCTGAGGGGAGACCTTATCGCGCTCTACAACTACCTGGAAGGAGGTTGTAGCGAGGTGGGTGTTGGTCTCTTCTCCCAAGCAACTAGCAATAGGATGAGAGGAAATGGCCTCAAGTTGCGCCAGGGGAGGTTTAGATTGGACATTAGGAAGAATTTCTTTACTGAGAGAGTGGTTAAGCATTGGAACAGGCTGCCCAGGGAAGTGGTGGAGTCACCATCCCTGGAAGTATTTAAAAGACGTGTAGATGAGGCGCTTAGGGACATGGTTTGGTGGGCATGGTGGTGTTGGGTTGGCGGTTGGACTCGATGATCTTAGAGGTCTTTTCCAACCTTAATGATTCTATGATTCTAATTCCTGCTGAGAGTAAGTGGAGTAAGCTTGCATATTCTGGAATATAACTTGTCATGTTTAATGTCTGAACTACTCCAATATGAATCATGACTGAGAAGTCTAAAAAAAATTTAAACAAATCAGCAGAAAACAGAAGATAGGACAAAATGAGAAATACTGTAACAAATTATGGTCCAAAAAGAGGAAGGGTTGAAGAAGATTTGGCTGACTATCGGTTGTAAGAATTTGCAAGTTTGAGTCACAAAGGAAAATATACTGCTGTAGGGACAGAAAGAGGTAGTAAGGAGAAGATTCAGGATGAAATGTGCATTCAGGTTTTCCTGTTCAGGCAAATGTAAGTCTTGCATGAAGATATATTAGGGAGATGGTACAAGGTGCAGCACTGGACAGAAGATCAGAATAAAAGAGGTGATATAGAGGAGAGATGATGGGACACACCGTAAACAGAGTTAAATGTCAGGTGGAGATTGGTTGGCAAACAGTTGTAGGTGACTAGGTGATCAAACTTGCACTTACAGGCTCTCAGGGCCTTTCTGTTTACATTGGCACTGAAGACTTTTACAGCGTATTACTCAATTTCAGTAGATGTACTGCTTATATAATATCTAAAATATATATAATATATAAAATGACTATATATACTTGTGCATATATTTTTATGTAATATATAAAACATAACTTAATATATGTATTATTTTAAAAAGTGGAGATTTATCTCCTCTAACCTGATGAGGGTATTTAACCCAGGAATAGGCAAAATGCATATAAACAATAACTACTTTTTGTTCTCTAGGGACTGTTGTTTAAAGTTGTTTTCACTTGCGCCAGTGTGGCTTGCTGGGACGATGCAGCAGTTTCATTTTGCTAATGCTCTTCTTGCTTTTCTAAGTCACTTCTCTCAGAAGAGCGAAGTGAGTGAATCGCCAGCTGGCTGTTTAAATCCACAGCAAATTAGAATGTAAAAAGGGAAAAAAAAATTAGGATTTATTAGCTTGAACTCAGCAGCGTGTGAACACGTGCTTTTAAGAACTGTTTAAAGGTTCCCAACATTTGAGTAAAATTCAGTCTGCGTTCCTATAATCATTCTGTTGGTCTCTTCTGTCTGTTCATTTTGGACATCATTAAACACAAATCATATAAAAAAGTAAAATCTTGGCTCAGTGCTTTGCTGTTAATGTCACATGTTCTCTTTACTCCTTTTTGTCACCTCACTTTAAAGTAAATCACGTGCTCCTCAATTTCAGTGGCGGTGCTAGAAACAGAGGAAATGCAGGAATATCCTGCACTTTTTTTTGGTCGTAGTTGTCAAAGAAATCAGGGCTGAAGTGTCTTGATAAATTGGCCTGAAGACGCTTGTACCATCTCCGACTCTGTAATCTGTGCTTCGTAGGTAGGAGTGAAGTCTCTGTGTCTATTTATCAAATTCACACACACTATGAACACTAAAATATTAACATAGAAAGTGGGTGGGAAGTGGAGGAAAGCCCTGCAGGAACATTAGCCAACTGAAAACTGCTATTGTTGGCGGCCTTCACAGCTGAGCACGAATGTGCCTTTTGTTTTCTTAATGCCCTGGGGCAGAATTTGAAAATCAACAGGTGTGGGTTTTATTCATTATTTCACAAAGCATCTTGGATTAATATATTTTGCTTTTCCTTGATATTCAGAAGCCTGATTGAATAGAAGTGTGTATGCGAATATAGCCACAGAAGTAACTGGAGGCATACTCTGTGCCCTGATTTCTGGTCTGTTGATGCTTTTGACCAATGGTCTAATAAAAGAATTGGCTCTGCTATTGTTGTTGCATACTCTTATCCATTACGGACCCGGGTATCCGTGGAAAAGATGTCTTTATAACAGTGAACACCTGGCATGTGCTTCTGTTCAGGAAACATTAGGAGGGGCGGGTCAGATGAGTACTCTTAGTGTCTTAATTGTTTATTATAAGAATGTCCCACTTTCTTAGCTATAAATACTAGGAAGAGAGGAATAAGTAAAGACTCTGTTTTCAAATGTTTCCATTCCAGCAGGTGGTGAATGCTAGGGCATTCATTTTGAAAAAGTGCTTTTGGGAATTGAAGGACCATATTCCTTACCATTTACCTTCTCTAAGAATAGTGGAGGGGGTAAGTGAGGTTTATCTGTGAGCATTTCTGTAGCATGAACTCAGTAATGGAAAATTCAAAGGGTTGCGTGATGTACTGTTACATGAACAAATGTGGTTCTTGTTTTCTCTTATAGGCTGAAAATGACTAGGTTGCCAAGTGCTAAAGGTCTGKAAATTATCTTTCATAAGAACCAGCTCAATCAGGGGCTTAGTAATATTGTTGGTCCCCACTAATGACTTCACCTTACAGAAATGATCAGTTCTAAGAAATGGAACTGGATGGCTTCCAGAGTCTTAATACTTCCTCAGAGAGAGTTTAAAAAACATATTTGATGCAGTTAGATAGTGTATAAACCGCATTCCTAGACTTAAAGCAAGTCACTGTTGTAACACCATTCCTCTTGCACAATATACCCTTAAACCACAAATATTTACATTCCACCTAGATACCTAGAATACTTCATCGTGCTCTACATAGTTGTCAGAGAAGTTGACAAAATCAGGGTGGTGGTGGGGGAAGTTCTATTGCTCTGTTAACCTGTGTGTCTCCCCCACTGAGTTACAAAGAGTTGGGTTGCATGACTGCCAGGGAAAAATGTGTAGAAAGAATATGGCTGCTGTTTCAGGTCACCCAGGCATCACATTTGACATTTTGGTAGTACTGAAAGGTAAGCTTTCTTTGATGCCTTCCCCCACCCCTGAAAATTTTGCAGCTCTGGTTTTTGGCCTAGAATCTGCACACATGGAAGGGTTTATTGTATTCAATTCAATTCAAATTCAATATTATTATTGAAATTTAACATTTCAATTTTACATATTTTTACTACACGCAGCACACTTATTTCTCAAGGGAAAGCTCAGTTAACTTAATCTGTGCCACTGCATTGTAGCGATATCATCCATAGCCTGGTTCGAGCCAGTCCTTTTTGTTCCTCAAAAGAGAGAGGGGAAAGTTTGTTTGGACAACCTGTGTTCCTGTCAGGGAGCGTGGTCTGTGTACTGTTCCCATGTACGGCCAGGCTCTGCCGCTGCTGTGGGAAGAGGGCAGTACTGCGGCAAGTCTGCCTTTTCTTGGCATTTAATGGTGTCAGTGCAGCCTGTGAACTGGCCCCAGAACTTCTACTTTGGGAAGATACATTCTTTTGAATGATCTAATAAAAAAATAAGAATACAGGGAACCTGTGCAAAGCAGGAGAGGTCCTGGCCTGAAAGTCTATAGCAGCTCTAGATGTGTTTGCGGTCTGGGGTGGGAGACCTTCAGAGCTGTGTCCTTGTTGCATGGCTTGGAACGTATGTGAATGACTATGCGCTGCACAAGTCGGTAGGGAGAGTCTCAGCCCACTTACGTGCCTCCCTTCCTCACATAGGTTAAAAAAAATCTGGCGCTCCTACGATAAAGAGGAGCACAAAGAAAAGGTTTTGTTCCTCAGTGAAACATTCACAGACCCACTAAGCTGTTTTCAGTTCTAAACCCTTAATCTTACAAATGTGCTGTATGTAGTGAGCAAGGGTCAAATCTGACACGGGGTGTAAGCAGACCTCGGGTGCCTTGCACCTATGTTGTGCCCCTGAAAATTCCCATTCAACGGCTACCTGCCTAAATATTACCAGGTGTTAGGTATGTCTCTGCACAGCCCAGAAACTGCTAAAAGGTTGGGTGGCTAGGTCCCACCTGGCAACTGAACTGCCTAGAAATGATGTGGAGCAGGGCTTAAGTTTCTAGCCAAGGGCTTTGTCTCCTCATCAGGCTCAAAGCTCTCTGACGCTTGGTTCGCTCTCGGTTCAAAGACCTTAAACACCTTTTGTCTCAGGGAATAGTCTCTTGATGTCTCTTGTTAAGATAGAAGAGCTTATTCTGGTGAGATTTTAGGTGCCCACAGGTTACGTTCTGTGACAGTAAAGTTTTGAATTCTGATAGAAACAAAAAAAGCACGAAGAGAGATTTTAATGCATCACGAGGTTTCCTTTTAATAGGAGCTTTGTTTTTCTGTGAAGGAGAAAGAGCGAGCAAAAGAAAATCTTCTTTAGTCAAAATACTACTAATACTAGAAAGAAAGTACAGCTGTGTTGTGTGTATGCATCCCGTTGTCAGAATTTCTGCAGTTGCCTTCTGATTTCCATGGGAGAATGTAACAGGGCCAAGGTGGTCTGGAGTAGCCTTTAAGATATGCTGCAGTGCAATCTGAAGAGTCTCTTGGGACTTAGAGCTCCTTGTTTTCTCTTCATTTAGCCGCCTAAAGAAAAACATGGAAAAAAACCGGAAACGTGTTGAACTGTATTGTACAGAGTAGGAAGCACCTTGTAGAGACCATCCTCAGAAAGATTAAGCAAGTTGTGTGAGAAAACGTACATCATCTCACACATTAATAATATATCCAGTCAATACTGGGGAAAAAAAGAAATGTACAGACAATGAAAAGGGCTAAAGCTACAAAAGTCAGCACTGGGGTGTCATGGTTTAACCCCAGTCAACAACTAATCACCACACAGCTGCTCGCTCACTCCTCCCCGGTGGGATGGCAGAGAGAATCGGAAGGGTAAAAGTAATAAAACTCATGGGTTGAGATAGTTTAATAGGTAAAGCAAAAGCTGTGCACATAAGCAAAGCAGAACAAGGAATTCATTCACTCCTTCCCACCGGCAGGCAGGTGTTCAGCCATCTCCAGGAAAGCAGGGCTCCATCATGCGGAACGGTTACTTGGGAAGACAAACACCATCGCTCCAAACGTCCCCCCACTTCCTTCTTCTTCCCCCAGCTTTATATGCTGAGCATGATGTCATATGGTGTGGAATATCCCTTTGGTCAGTTGGGGTGATCTGTCCCGGCTGTGTCCCCTCCCAACTTCTTGTGCACCCCCAGCCTACTTGCTGGTGGGGTGGGGTGAGGGGCAGAAAAGGCCTTGACTCTGTGTTAGCACTGCTCAGCAATAACGAAAACATCCCTGTGTTATCAACACTGTTTCCAGCACAAATCCAAAATACAGCCCCATACTAGCCACTGTGAAGAAAATTAACTCCACCCCAGCCAAAACCAGCACATTCTCCACCCCTTATTCCATACCATTTACGTCATGCTCAGGTCCCACACTATCCAATACATCCTCATTAACCACCACCACCCTTCCCATCCTTTGATATAATATGCAGATACCATTCCCTTAGTCTATGGACCACTCTTGTAAAATGTCCACAAAATGTCCACTGAGTCCATTTAGTCCATGACTTTGGGCTCCATCTCTTATGGTGGTCACTCAGGAGAGGAGAGGTGGTGTGTTGCATGGAGTTACTGGGAACCAAAGCCAGCTCAGGTYGGGTCACTGCTGCACTTGCACTGCTTCTTGTAAGGCTTGCCTTCCATTGGTTCAGGTGGTTCCTGCTATAGTACTTCCTATAAGATGCAACTGAAATCATGGGTTACAACAATTTAAAGGTATTTCCATTACAATSTCCACCCCTGGTCCCTTTGGACTAGACCATAGAGTTTAACATTGCAATGAACTCTTCCCCTTGCCCCTGCTCCGGCTTGGACTTAGCCACAGACTGCAGTCCCTTAGGGCTGTATCTGCTCCAAGTGGAGCCTTACCTATGAGTCACAGTCTCTCCAGGCGTATACCTGCTGTGGCATAGACTTATCCACAGCCACAGTCGCTTTGAGGTGCACCTGTTCCAGTGTGGCCTTCTCCGTGGGCCTCAATGCCTTCAGAGATAGACCTGCTCCAGTGTGGCCTTACCCACAGCCACAGTCCCTTCAGCAGTGAACCTGCTCCAACATGGCCTTATCCATGGCCACACGCTTTAAGGTGCTCCAGCATGACCTCATGTGCAGCCACTGATGCTTCCAGGTGTACCTGCTGCAGCATGGACTTATCCACAGCCACAGATGCTTCGAGGTGTACCTTCTCCAGTATGGACTTATGCTGGGGCCACAGTCCCTTCAGAGATATACCTGCTGTGGCACGGACAYAACCACGGCCACAGACGCTTTGAGATGTACCTGCTYGGGCATGGGCTTATCCACGGCCACAGAMGYTTYGGGGTGTCCTGCTCCCACGTGGACTCATCCACAGGTCACAGTCCCTTCGACTCGAGTTCACGCTGGAGTTCCAGCCTGTCCAGTACAGCAGCACAGAAACAGCAGCGATGACCTGGCCATCTGCCAGCCCAGGCACGTCGCCATTGCTGTTATCAAATGTTCCCAGGCACAGCACAGTAAGATGATCAGTGGCACAGCAGTACAGCAAGCAGCGAAAGCAAAAAGCAGCCACTAACGAGCACTAGACTCTAATATACAGTAAGGCAAGCAAGCCCCAGGGCAAGCACAGGAGCCTGCTCATTAATAGCTAAACAGCAATAACAGCTGTAAATCCGATCTAGCACATTCCAATCAAACCTGTCGTTATCTCGAACCCTTTGAGCCCCATGTTGGGCGCCAAAAAGGACTGTCGTGGTTTAACCCTAGCCGGCAGCTGAGCCCCACGCAGCCGCTCGCTCACTCCCCCCTGGTGGGATGGGGGAGAGAATCGGAAGAGTAAAAGTGAGAAAACTCGTGGGTTGAGATAAAGACAGTTTAATAGGTAAAGCAAAAGCCGCGCACGCAAGCAAACCAAAACAAGGAATTCATTCACTCCTTCCCACCGGCAGGCAGGTGTTCAGCCATCTCCAGGAAAGCAGGGCTCCATCACGCGGAACGGTTACTTGGGAAGACAAATGCCATCACTCCGCACATCCCCCCCTTCCTCCTTCTTCCCCCAGTTTTATATGCTGAGCATGACGTCATATGGTGTGGAATATCCCTTTGGTCAGTTGGGGTGAGCTGTCCCGGCTGTGTCCCTTCCCAGCTTCTTGTGCACCCCCAGCCTACTCGCTGGTGGGGTGGGGTGAGGAGCAGAAAAGTCCTTGACTCTGTGTAAGCACTGCTCAGCAGTAACGAAAACATCCCTGTGTTATCAACACTGTTTCCAGCACAAATCCTAAAACATAGCCCCATTCCAGCCTCTGTGAAGAAAATTAACTGTACAACAGCCAAAACCAGCACATGGGGAGATGCATTTACATTGTTCAGTGTGCACTGCAAGCTCTAATAATAAAATAACAACAGGAAGAACACAAAAGTTACTACAGATTATGGTTAGAAAGAGGCTTTGCTTTGGAGAAGTTTGATTTTTAGATACGTATGTTGATGGGTGGTGAGCGGTAGATATTTCTGCCATGGTGATAAGCTCAATTTGGGTGGTCATGCAGGATCAGCACTTTGGATTAAGAATCATGACACTATAGAAGAAGAGGTTTATGCTGAAGACATTAATTATATCCCTCTAATTATAAAATATATTATGATTTAATCCAAGAAATAGGTATAGTCTATGCATATAAGTTTTTGTAATAAAGTTAATTTTGATACCACTTAAAAAATCTGTTACTTTATTTGCCTACCTAATATAATCTCTATACAGACAGTCTTAATTTTTTGATGCAGATGTCGTAAGTTGTAATATGAGATTTTGGTCTATTAGAATATCGAATTAGGTTTAGTTCAAGTCTTTACATTCACACAGTCTGTCAGTACCCCAAATTTTACACATCCGTATTCTGTTTGTTTCAGGTTTCACAGAATTTCATTCGTTATTGTAAAGGCTGAATTTTTCATGGTTCAGTGCATTAGATCTTTTTTTTTCTTCTTCTTTTTCTTGGCTATGCATCACGTTAAAGTTGTTTGAAGCTGGCTGCAAGGTTTTTTCCATTAATAAAACTCTATTCTTCTCATTGTTATCTCCTTTCTGATTGTATCAGTGTTTTGCAGGCAGTGATCTTTTTCCAATCTTGATAACTAGCTGTTGCTGTGATAGATGCCATTGTTCACAAATGGAGACTTGCTTTCATAAAATAATCTAGAATTTATAGAGCGTTCCTTCTTCTGCATTTGCTTTGCTGCTTTTTGAGCTTCTTATTTGTATTCATTTGATTTTCCTACAGTTTCTTATGTAGACAGTATAGGAGACCTTTTTGCGATCAAGTATCGGTAATTAAATGAGAGCAAAGGAAGCAAGTATATAAATGTACTTGTGTGTTCCCTTTTTATTATACGTTTGGCTTTAAAGCTTGGCTTCCTCTTACTGATAATCATTTTTCCCTTTTCATACTGACAGGTGAACACAGTTTTAGCTGATGAATTATATACTGTCAAAAATGAGAGGAATTAACTTTTTGGTTTTAATAAGTGACCTACTATTGAATTTATTTTTTTCTAGAGCTTTTCTTCTGATACTATTGTAGCATAAACGTTTTATGCTAGATGCTATCACAGACTTTCTCAGGATTCGTGGGTTTTTGCTGTCTGCTAGGTAATTTCTCTGGCTGTACTCGTCATGGCAGGACACGTCTTTCCTAATCGACTCTTGGTGCAGCCGCACACCTTCTTACGCTTCAGATGTTTGGGAGCTGAGTGCTCAAAGTATTTTGGTTTGACCTGCCCTTTGACATTCACATTCAGATCACCAGTAATTGAAACCTGGCTGAAAACAGGGTAACAGAAATAGATATTTATGTACAGCATCTGCAGTTGGATGTACTTTTAAATAAGCTGAGCGGAGGAAGGAAGGTTTCCTGAAACACGCAGAAGAAACATGCAGACTTTAAAGGTGCGTTGTCTTCTTGGGTACCCCACAAGGTTAAATTTGCATTTGGTTCCCCCCACAAAAATTTACATACTGCAGACTTACTCAGAAGGTTTCTGACTTTATTTCTTTGGAAGTGCAGCTGTCATCTTCTGGACCTTAATGTCCACTTAAATCCCTGACTCAAGGAGTATTTAATGCTCTTTCTACTGCCTCGTGGCAGAATGTGTATGGTGTGGGGTATCTCCATTCACTTAGCATTTCCTTTTATAATGGGTATAACAACAACTACTCTGATACAAGCAACTGAATGAGGTAAATGCAGAGAGCTCATTATTATAGTTTATGTGACACCAGATACCACCTAATTGACACCAGTCAATATGCTGGTTGAGTTTGGGGTGAAAATGTGGGACTATTATGCTGATACGATGATGATGATGATGTAACCTTCATATATTGCAGTGCTTCCAGCAGCATGTCTGAGTAAGATGTTTTTATTGTGATTTACAAAAATACCAGGCGTGCTTTTTTAATCAATACAGTTATTGTTCTTAAATCATGCAATAACAATTTAGCCTATCAATCATACCTGAAAATGTTCAGCTCTAGTATTTGTTATTTGAGCACACTATTATGTCTGTAAATAAGAGCTGAATATTAACCCTATCTCAGCATGGTGTGCTACTTACCCTTTTACTAGAACGTGATCGTTTCGTGAATTATCCTCTTGTTTTATGGCACAGTCTGAAGCAGTCTCCACAGGCACAGCTACCTCTGACTCAATACTGTGGGCATGACACGCGGGGCATGTCCTTGCTTTGGCACGTAAGCTGAAAGTGTGAGTAACAACTGTATTCAGTGGGTGCTTTTAATTGGCAGGCCTTACAATGTGAAGCTTTGTCCCTAAGAAATGGTATTAATTTATGAGAGAAATGTATTTTTTTCAGAGGAATGTACTCGCTGAAGCATCAGAGTTAGCAATATGAAGTTCAGTACGCAAGAAGAATTTATGTAGTTGAATAAATGAAGTACATTGTTCAGTTACAGTGGCGTTTCAGAGTATTTCAGTACATGAACATGTGCAGATACCCTTTATTTCTTTATTCAGTTGATGCTAAAATCTCAGTGACATCAGTGGGAGCCAAGGGCTGCCAGAATCTTGCAGGTTTAGAGTCGATAAGTTGTTTTCAGTTAAATGAAAGAGCTCCATCTAGTTTATGCTCTGTCATTTGAGAGTTTATTTCACCTAGTAAATTGTGAAGTAATGTTTACTTGTCTGGTTTTTTTTCATCTTGTTTAATTTACTGTCTGTCCACCGGAGCAGGAGGAACATTTGTATCATGTTCAGCATGCATTGTATGGGTTAGTACTCTAGATTGCCTTGCCCAGGTGGTACCCACCTGCTCTCTGTGGGTTCAGAGTGCTCTCAGGTGTAGTATGATAACAGTTAAATGACCAACGCAAAGGTTTAGTGTATGTGAGAAATTAATCATATACGGTGTCAGTTCAGAATCTGTGGTACAGCAGTTAATAGCAAAGAAATTTCAAGTGTTTATATTCAAAGTCGGAGATGAAGGGCTTCATTATATCTCTGTTATTCCTGAAGAGTCGACATAGGATGTATTTAGCACTTCATAGAAAACTCTCAGACACCTTCCAGGTTTCTAGCTATGCTGGCTAATCCTGTAAATATAGATTGAGGTAGTACAGAACAGCCTTTTAAAGTAGTGCTGGTAGTGTACCAGAGATAGACATCTTGTGCCAAATGACCGATAGTCCCTTGATTTCCCCCCCCCCCCCGAGACACTGATCATATTTCCATCTTTCTTCTAAAACAAGCTTAGTTTAGTTTGCGTTTCAGATCATCTCCCTGGGTGCTGTGTGTAATATGGCAGTTGGTCAACCCGGGATTAAGTTACAGCCAAAGCTGATGGGCATTAAGATGCTGTAATTGTATATGTCTGTGCTTGTGTTTCAAACTTGCTGGAACTGAATTTAAAAATCTTAACGTAAAACCTCAGTGGAAGAGTTTAAGTTTATAAAAGAACTTTGATCTTATCTTGCAGGTTTTTAAAATATTTTTTTATATTTTGAACTTCTGAAATTTAAAATTACTTTTTTTTTTTTTTTTTTTAAATTAACAATGAAGTAAACACGGAAGAGGGTCAAGCTGACAAATTTTCTCATACAAGTGGCGTGGGCTTTGAGGCCTCACGGAGAATTACGATGGTTCGGTTGGCAAGTGGTGACTAGCTCGAGAACTATACTTCTGGGCAGAAGACTGCATACTTCTTAAAAGAATATAAAAATAATCTGAACTGTTAACATATGTAGAATTGATTCAGTTGTTCTTATTGTTAAAGTTGACTGAAAATACTGGGAAGTAGAAATTATAGAAAAAGTAATGAAGTTTCCTTTCCTGTTTTTTCCTCCAGATTTAAAAACTGTTTTACGAACTTCAAGTGCTAACTATTTTAAAGACGGAGTTTGTTTTTATATTTTATCTTAAATCTGTTGTTATAGTTTTTTTAAACATACATATCTAACTATCTGGACACTTTGCAGTAAGGATTGAGCTTTCCAGTTTTCTTTTAAAAAGAAAATTTCTTTATCATCTGATGCTAAACTATTGACTCTAAGAGTTGTCATCCATAGCAACTTTTTCTAAACGTGTTCATTTCTTAGTRTTTTCAGAACTAACCTTACCATGCAATTATTTTGACACATGATARTTTTATTTAAGGGTTAAAGCACCATATTTCAATTATAGCATATTTTTTACATTCCAAACAGTTGTATTTTCCGAAGTTAGTATTTTGGGAAATTTGTGATGCTTATTGTAGTTGCGTCATAGAAAATCCTGTAATTTAATGTTCACATACTTTATTTAAAAGAGTACAATTATTGTAGAGAAAACAAACTGAGTTATGCTGTACATCTCTGTTGGGGTTCAAAGTCTTGGAAACTTTTCTTTTAGCAAAGAATATTGTATTAAAAATTATGTCTTCATTGGTATGATTTGAATGAAAACAGCTAGCTTTTTATGTGGTTTATTTGTGTATTTAATATGAGAATAGCATCCCTAACAGAGGGGAAAATGTACAGAAGAGCTCCCTTCTAATTAATTGATATTTAAACATGCTTAAGCTGGGTGTTATATGCCTTCAAAAGTTATTACTCTGGCTTAATTATTTCAAACGTATTGCAGGTTAGTGCTTGTTTTTCTAATAAATTGATACATTTTTTTTCTTGTCAACGTATTAAGTTAGATTTGCAACGTAGAAACCAAATACTTGGATTTCTCTGAGTTAGTGTATTTGCTATATGTTTCTGGGTTTTCTTTTAAATAATTCTGCCTATAGAGGCTGACATTTTACGTTGGGACTTTTTCCCCTTTAGTATAGAGAATTGCTAGAGCAGCGGAACTCCGTGTGTTTGCCTTAATCTCTACTACTGAATCAGCGCGTACTTTACCATTATTTGATCATTGTCTCGCTTCACCCAGACTGGTGTGAGGCTAGCTTTAAGGAGCTGGTTCTGGATGTTTCAGACCCAGAGCTGTCTGCCAAGTGTCTCTCTGCTGTAAGCGTGCGTGCTACACCTGAGACATCGTCCGTAGGAGAAGGTGAGGATTTTCCTGCCCAGCTTGTCCCTCTATCCCCATGAACTTTTAAACACAGTAGTCAAGAGTCATCTTACTGAGTGTGTTAAATAAGCCTTTATATTTTCTGACTTCTATACAGACTGTGCTCTTCAGGCTGTATTATGGCACTTTTTAGAGGTCAGCTTGGTTGCTGTTATTTATCTTCAACTAACCATCCCCCCCAAACCCCAGCTTCCACCGTTCATCAATAAATTAATCTTTGATGTATTCCTCTAGCCATCATTGCTTTTATAAGCACTGAAGTATCCCAAAGGATTGTAATTGTTACTATTTGTCATTTTATTCATATCATTATCACACTTCGGAGGTTGTGCCTGCGGTCAGGAGCCGATTGTTCAGCACACTGTGCAGCAGGCTGCCGAAGCTGGCTAGCTGGTAATGAACACAGTCAATGGCAGGAGAAACAGCACTCAAGATCCCAGTTCAATCCTTAATAGTAATCGCTGCTGGAACAACCAGGATATATAAGTAATTTTGCGACTTGAGCCGCCAGCCTGGTGGGAAGATGCCTAGGTTGTGGTCATCGCTCCCATCGCAGCTCACGTGTTTTATGCAGGGGCTGTTGATGGTTTTTACGTGAAGCAATCCTCAYGGGAGGGCGACTGTGTCTTCCTGGACCCACGTGAACACCCAGGATCACTGCTGCCTGCCCTTACGCACCCGCTGCTCCCATCTGCACCTACTGCTGTCGCCTCGCTCGTCCAGGGGGTCCCTCTGTCCCGTGTAACGAGCCATGTGTAGAGCACCTCTGCAGCGGGCAGGCTGAAGCCAGAGCGATCTGCAGGAAAGTAAGGTTGAGGTTTCATGAGACGGAGTTTTTCGGCAGCAGCAGAGGCCACCGGCCGTCCTCGCTGTCGTGCTGTGCCGCCTCGTCTCCCTTGCGCTGGCACGGCCATCTGTGTAGAATTTAGTTTTCCCACTTTCAGGGCGACTCTGCCGATCTATGTTTAGATTAAATTCTCTAAAAGGAGTAGCACCCAATGCTTGACTGGAAAGAGCGGAGCTGGAAGTGCACTTTCCACAGAGCCTGGTAACTGCCTGCTGGTTAAACGTGGCTGCAAATCTTCCTGTCGCCCCTTGGCTGATTTAGGAAGGAGAAGCTTCTGGATTGGGGTCGGCTTGAACAGGGGACATCAGGACTCCCCACAGAAGAGAAAGGGGAAAGGAGGAGTGCTGAGGCAATTCGTGGAGTCGAGTACCAGCTAAAAGGAGGATGTCGGGATCACACTACTGGATTCAGGCACCGAAGAGGAGGGGGTTTATAGCGTGGGTTTTTTTGAACCCTATTCTGACGCTTGTCCAGTAGAGACTGATGTCAAACTGGTATCAGAGGATCTATGATTTAGTGGCTTGGAAAGATAACCTAATTACACTGACGGTATTATGAGAGAGAACAGATACCGTAATAGATCTGTAAGAGCTGCATTACAAAAACAGATAACTTCTTCATTCTTGCTGTAGTATTTTGATGCCTAATATTCTTTTGTAGATCAAACTTCTTGTATTCTCTAAATGCTGGTTATTCAACTCAAAACTTACTGTGCGGACTACTGTTTTTATGGGGTGGAAGGACAGTTAAGAATTTCCTCTTTCAGTTGTTAGGAGTGTTCTCAGACATAATGCAGATAATTGGGATTGCAGAGATAACACAACCCGAATTACTTGTGTGACATTTGAAGTTTGAGTCCCTATGAAGGATTGGTTATTATAATATCCTTGGATATCAAATTGGAGCTAGTTAAAATGATAGCAAAAGAGCCTCATCTCCGAGAACATTTTACTATTTCTCTTCTAATCTTGAAAAATTATTTTTAGCTAGTATTATAAAATTGAGACTGTGCTGCTTTTCTGCCTCTGGACAAAAGCTTAGTATTCTTAGCAGCCATAGAAATTATGCTGCAGAAAGTGAGGATAAATGCACTAGAAGTCTGTTGGAATTACAGGATTACAGTAGGCAGTAGCTGGCTATTTTTGTTATCTCCAAATTACGTATTTTGTTGCCTGAGTTACCTGGGTGTATTTTGTACTGCCTGACACTAGACATTTTAACATACCTGAAGACCTTCAGGTATTTCCAGTATAAATAATTTATGCAGCCCCCCCAACACTCTCCTATGTGTTATATAAAACAAGTGCTGTATTACTTAATGTTAACCAAAACGCAGCAGAAGTAGTACTGTCAGTGGTGGTGTTTGGAGCAAATGTTATAAAAGTGTGCTACATAAAAAGACCAGCTTAAGTAAAATGGAACTTGACGCAAGTAGTAGTATTTTATCTCCAGAAGTGTCATGAGGGCTCGGTGGTGTACAAGTTCAGACCTACAGCCTGCTGCTCTACCCGAAGGTTAAAAAGAAACAAATGACCAGGAGAGGGGGAGCCAACAGATGGTACACCTGGACCTCCGTGCTCAGGGTATCTTCAGGTTAATGAATAATCAGCCTGAGAGAGAGATTAGCCCTGCTGGGAAAATAATAACTGCTGGTCATTAGTTACTGAAAGTGCCTGTAGCATCCTATTGCGGTGGCAGGAGTGCTGGCACTCTGTCGGGGCAGCTGCCACGTGCCGAACGGTGTACCTGGTGCACTAGGTATCGTTAAAGCAGTTAACGGGTAGGATTTAAGGCAACGGTAGAGGTGCAGGTTGTCCTTATTTTGATTAACGTTGTAACGTGGTTTATTGCCTGATAATTATAGTTCGTGGCATGGATATTTCCTGTTCTCCCCAATAAATCGGCAGCTTGATTTTTCTAATGGAACTGCCTGTGGTAGTCCATCAAAGAAGTGGTTGGATGCAGTAACCTAATTCGGTATTACAAACAGTTTGAATGTAAAATCTTAATGGATCTAAATAAAGGAGGTACTTTTTAAAGATCGCATCAGATGATGGGGGTTTTTTGCTTCTGTAAAGCAAATACACTGAACTGTGTTAATCTTCATACTAAAAGCAACTGTTTTGCTTTCCTTTGTTGCAGATCACCAGAAACTGGAAAGAGAAGCTAGAATCTGTCGCCTCTTGAAGCATCCCAATATTGGTAGGAACATTTAATTGCTTTATATGGTAGATAGTTTAGAAAATTGAGGGAAAACAACAAATACAAATAGCAGCTCAGAGAAGTCAAGTGGAAATATCTCCAGGCAAGACTATTTCTTTCTCATGTGGTGCTCCTTTCTAATTCTACTATGGGATGTAATATCCCAAAAGATCACCTAAAGCATCATGTACTGTTCTCATCTTCTCTGAGCTATTGCTCTGCCATCAGTGAGCTGTCTATGCCAGGTGTTTGGGGTTTTTTTGAGCAGTGTGTAGGAGGAGTTATTTCCAGTGCTGCTTATGACTTTTTGAGACCTGCAGAAGAATTTCACCTAACAGCATATATTGCAAAATGAGACAGACCAATGTCGACAGAGTTAGTGTTGCTTTTACTGAGATGCTTATTTTATCCTGTTTTATTTTGTGTTTGAGATTCTGTTCTTCTGTAGAAAAGATAGGTAGATGCAGAAAGCTCCTCCACTCCTTTTATTTCCAGAACTGTATGTTTTCTACTCGAGCATTCACGGAAAGCAAAAAAGAGATATTTGGGGGGGGTGGGGTGTGTCTGTTTCCTTGCTTTAGAAACAGTAGAAACAGGTAAGTACCTTGATCTTTAAGGAGCTGTATCTGGGTTTTTCAGACACTGAATTATATGCCGAGGGTTATCTCTCACAAGAATATTTGCTGTACCTGAGACTTGTGCGGAAGGGTGGCATTTTCCTGTCTATCTTGTTCCTCTATCCCCATGTACGTTCTTAAAAGTTGTTGTCAGAAAAACTAATAATCTCACTGAGTGTTTTAAACAAACACGTATGCTTGGTACTCCAAAAGCACTTGGCAGTCTGCTTGCTCTTCCGTCTGGTTAGGTTTTCTCCTTTTCATTTTTAACTAACAAATACTGGTCTTTGTGACATTTTTAGACTAATATAATTGTTTCATGCCTGGGAAAGAATCAGCTCCTTCCTTTTAATAATAATCATAAATTGAAAACAAATGTACCACAGTTCAAAACGAAATGTTGAATCTCTGAAACAGCTCTCTTATGCAGTCTCAAAAGCTAAGAGCTTTCACATGCAAATTTGGTTAAAGAGGAAGAGTAGTGTTATCTGTGTTATTTTATCCCAGCCAGAATTTTTGCATTGTAAAGTGATGCAAGGCAAGGGAATGTACCACGTGTTGCGGGGAGGAGGTGCAGCTCTTCTGTGGAAAGCAGCGGTTACACATACGGTGCTAGTCTGACTCTAGAGTCATTTACCTGTGCCTTGCTGTACCTAGTGAGGTTTGAACAAGCCAGGGAAGATGAATAAAAACCAATAATAAACTGATGAAGTGGAAGAGCTGAAGTGCACAGAGGAACTCAGTTCAAACAAATGTCTAAATTGATTTCATGCGATCGCATGTGTTCAGCTTGTTGAGTAGCTTGGACCAATATTAGGATGTAGTCGGATCCTCCAAGGCAGGCCAGCTATTCCACATACAACGGAATATGTATTTGTGAACGTATGACTTGAAATGCAAACAGGCGATGACAGCGTTGGAGACAGGCAGGTAGGGTTCTGTAAGTCAGCACAAATTCCGTGCATCGCTACCTGCACCAAGGTGCACAATTCAGTCATAGAATTATAGACAAATTCTTCCACTCCTGTTTCAGAAAAGATGCCACGTTCTAGATCTGTCTGAGAGAAGATTTTCATGACTCGGAATTAACATGCCAGGGTTTGGCAGCAGGCATTATATTCTGTCCTCGTTCAGTTTCTACTGTCAGCTGTTCTGCCAGCCCTGCCTGTGTATCTGCCCGAAAAAAACTCTTCCAATTAGTGCGGTTACAATAGTTCCTTGTTTGCATAACTGCTCGAGTGAAGGCCGCTTTGTATCTGGTTTCTCTCTTGGAGGAAGATCATAAATGGGGTCTGAAAACAAGCAACCGTTTTTGTAAACTTAGAAAAGTAACTCTTTCCAAAAGTAATAATTTCAGGCCTCTGAGGTCCTATCGGGTAAGCTCCTGGGCCGCAGAGGTTCACGTCTGGATGCTGAGCTGGCTGTCCAGTCTCCACCTCGGCCAGGTGCCTTCCCTCTCCTTGGCCCGGGGCTGCCCGCCGGAGGCTGCTGGGCTGCAGCCCAGCCCCGGCAGCGGTTTGCTCTCGCCCCTTCTCCTGCTGCCGTGCCCTCAGCCAGCTCGGCGTTAACCCTAACGTCATTGTAGGTGCATCCTGCCTGTACCCGGCTGAATCTCTGACTCTTGGGCCACTGTCACGTCCCTTTTTTTTTTTTTTAAAAAAGTCATCTCTAGTGGGTAATAATACTACGTCGCGCTAGAAAGCACTAATAGCGAAAAAGGAAGTACAGCAGAGTAAGGTAACACAGCTGTAACAGCAGAGATTATAGCGTGTTTTATATGTCTCGAAATGGTAAAGATTAACCCTTGTAAACAAGTTTTACTTGCACTATGTGTATGACAAAGAGTATGCGTGTTTAAAAATATTAGCAAGTCCGTGAATATAAAATTCATGCTTTTCTCTTCATCTGTATTTTCTCCTGAATCTACTGCCACAGATTAATTTCTAATAGCCCAGAAAATAAAAGATTTTTTTAAAAGGAACTTGTCATGTTAACAATAGCTATGTGTAATTTAAGAAAATTAAGAAAAAAAAATTATAAAAAATAATTTTTCAAATGTGATCTCTATAGGAAAGCAGAGATCCTAGTTGAGTTGATTGAGCAGTTTCTCAAAGATGATCTCGGTGGTTTTCTTCATTTTCCTCCAACGTTGTTTTTCTTAGTTACTTGTCTTTTTGAATTACACATTTGTTGCAGGGCGGCAGATTTCTGAAGTTAGAATTCAGTAATCCTTTCTCTTTCAGGCTTATTCTTCTTTATTCTTCCTAGTTAGCTTGATTAAATCTCCCTTCTAAAAGTGACTTAGTGTAAAGGTGTCAGTTTCAGGTTAACTCTATTTCTAAAATAATACATATATAATAGTGCTCCTTTTTAGAGTGTTGCATGGTCTCTTCGGTTAATTATCTTTCAAGTCTTAAGACTATACCAGATACTTTAGGGTGAAAAACCCTTTTTAGTTACCTTTTTCGTACTTTCCCCCCAGTCAGAGTAAAGCGGCACAGCTGTGGTGAATCACATTTTTAGATTTCAGCCTGTGAGTAAACACGTTGTAGTTTTCATATGAGCAAGACCTTTTTTCTTTAGAGAAACAGAGTTTAAAAAAAATTCTAAACCACTGGAAATATGTTCCAATTATCTTTCCAGAGAAAATAGAGAATTACCAAAAATTTTTAGAGATCACTGGTTTTGTATTTCCAAGGTAGGTGTCCAATTAGTACCTAACTAGAAAAATATTTAGTATTCAGTTACTTCATCAGGATAAGAAAGAATTCAGGACTAAACTTCTTAACAATTGACCTATGTATTTTTAGCTTCCCAACAATACCATTTTTATATCCATTTCATATCTAATTTGATGGTGGTTTTATTTAATGAGTGCCATGAGGCAGTTAGGAAATCTTAGGATGACATTTTAAAAAGGCTTTCAATGTTAGTCTGTATTCATATGCACTAAACTTCAGAAGTTCCTCTGGTATTGGCAAAGGAGTCTTAAAATTGGACATGAGTGTTTTTAATTTTTTTTTTAAATGTAGAATTTGAACAAAAGATTTAGAAAAGCACAGCATATGGGGAAAAAATAGRAGACTAAATCAGAACGCTTTCTTTCAAAAGGATAAAACTCTGAAATTTGGAAATTAAGGAGACACACATGAAAATATTTTCATTTCAGTTCTTGATTTGAATCTGTCCCAAGTAGTGACTGTAAAATGTTAAACACACAAAAACTGAGAGGAGACAAAAATACTTTCTGCTGTCTTTTTGGAAGTATTTATGACATCAGATTATTATTTCAGGAATCAACGTATCTACCAAATGTTCACAAATAAAGTATTTAAGTATGTATTGAGGGAGCTTAATTCTTACTAGGCATTTCTACTGAAAGAATGATTTTGCACTAGGGTAAGATACCAAGTTCTGAATTCACGTATGAAAATTTAAACCGCTGATGATTATTCTCACTAGACAAGTGTCGGGAAAGGAAGCTTAACTAAGTCAAAATCCAGCTATCTGGCAATTCCAAATCCTTACAAATTGAAGAAATCCATCATAATTAATTTTGATACACAGATGTTGTGTTGCATGATATGGATACATATATTTATGCATAGCTAAGCCTATAGGAGCATACGGTCATTTGAAAAATGCTTTTTAGATGCAGCAAATATTTTTTTTTTATTTTTTTTTAGAAACAGATCTTGCCAAGTGCACTTGATATCCTCTCAACGAAGTCAACTGCCTTCTGTAAGGCATTTGTTCTACCACTGTATTATGTGCTAATTATTTTATTACGGAAAATCAGCATATTCTTTATTAGGGATATTAGGAAAACAGATCACCACAATAAGAAATGTAAGACGGTAGTTCTCATATGATGGGATTATCTGTGGTGGAGTTCTAAAGAAGTCTCATTCAATATTTTTATCAACAGATTTAAAGAAAAAAATTGAAGTGGTATCAGTTTGATATGGTGGGACTAAGGAGCCTTACAGCCCACAGATGTGAGCTCGCATATCTAAGAACAAAGAGTGTATATCAGTCTTAAAAGAGGAGTGCCTGCGTCTTGGAAAAGCGTGACTTTGAAAAGCCCATGATGACAGGAAATAACTGCTTGAACACAAATCTCATTGGGATGCTGTAACACCCAGGGGAAATACCATTCTCAGATGCATGGAAGTAACCATCAGAAAGAGGAAAATAGTATTTATTTTGTATCTGCCAACAGAAGTTACTTCTAGAGTACTGTGCTGAGCTTTGACATCCACAGGTCAATAAGTGTGATCTAGGTAAAGGGAGTGATTTGAGGAGGTCTACCAAGATAACCAGAAAATGTTATTTATCAAGAAAAAGGCAAAAAGAAACATGGTTATAGTGATGAAGTTAAACGTAGGGGTTAGTTTTTTGGCAATGAAAGTATGAGAATAACTTAGGGGTATGATGTTTTCTGACTTGAAGCGTGGAATTTTTTTTTAGGCTTTATACTAAGAACTGTCTATTACTGAAGATGTATATACTCCTGGTATTCAGAACTATGTACAGGCCATTATTTTTGGAAAGCTGAATGTTGTTGAAGGAAGACTGAAAGGTAATGGTTCTGTTTCTGTAGTGCTTAGGAAGCTGGACGGTCCTTACTGGTTATGTTTATATCCAACACAGAAGTGTCACGGAAATCTTCCTTGAAGAGGATGTTTTCACTTCATGTACAAGTATAGCTGCAGGATATCTCTGAAAACTGAGTATCTCTGTCCAGACACTGCTTTGCATATAACTAATTCAGTTAGTTTTTCAGCATCTCTTTATTTTATTCATTTTTTTATTTGAAGAAATTCATTATTTCTTCTTCTCTATCCAGCTATGTAGTCGTGATGCCTAATGAACGGTGTAGGAAAAATGCCTAAAAGGAAAGTGGATCAGAAATAGTATTTCCTGTTCTCCTTTTTCAGATCTCCATTTCCCACTTAAGTAATGTATATATGAAGGTGTTTTTAAAAAATACAGGATTTCCTCATCCTTTTCACCTACAGTTATTCCTTCGCAATACTCATTGCTTATGTTGTGATTTCTGCCTCTTCTCGCCTCAGTTCTTTGTATCAAAGTAATTATAGTAGAAAGCGAGCCCTGCTGAATTTTGTGTGAGAGTTAAAATGATGCAAAATCCATTAGCTGAACTTTCAGGCCTTGAGAGAAAACTTCRTGGGGGCTCGGAGGCCTTTCTTCCTGATCTTGGCAATACTGGTATTTTCTCCTTTTCCAGCATTTCTTGAGTAATCTGGCCTGCTGCTTCTGTTATATTGTGGTAGGAGATTTCTGGGCAAACGTAGCTCAAGTTCCTTTAGTAACAGAGCTCCAACAGTTTGTGCTGGGCTGCAGCAGTTTGTACGTTAGTCTGATTTTCAGCATTGCTGTATTTCTCAGGTTCTTACCATGATGAGATGACTTTAACAACATCAGTGTCTGTAGGTTTTCTTTTTTACTTATTACAGCTTGCTAACATAATAGAGTTTAAGATGAAAGATGTAAATGTAGGTTAAGCCTTACTGTTTGGAGAACCTAGTGCTTTTTCTTTGTAAGATTACACATCAAGTTATATTAAAAGCTTACCTCCTTTACTGAACGAATACCCACGAAGGATTTGTCATCTTGCGTAACTATTACTTTTACAGCTGTTATGTGCACTAATGCTTCCAATTTTTTAATTTAGAAATTTGGAAAGAAAATTTGTAAGGAAAATCATCATCTCTTCACCAAGAAATCCACTGTCGTTGTCCCGTTTCCTAGCCTTTACCTTCTTTTGGTAAACTTTGATTTCTCGGTCCTCTTTTAACTTAGGTAAAGTTGTATTTTAGCACTCTGATTTCTAGTCTAGCAATCCAGATGTTTTTGATGGTGTAACACTGTTGCACCATCTTATTATTACTTCTGATGTTGATTTAGAGCCCGCTTTGGTAATTTTGGTTTGTGAGGTCCCAACAGATGATAAAGACTGTGTTAGCCTGATGATGCAAGTCCTGACCCAGTCTGGAAAACTGCTGACTCAAACCTGGTAATAATGTGGGGTTCTTTCCAGG
Organism: Phoebastria nigripes; assembly: GCA_035582835.1. Lineage (NCBI taxonomy): Eukaryota > Metazoa > Chordata > Aves > Procellariiformes > Diomedeidae > Phoebastria > Phoebastria nigripes. Next base: position 4,084,487 of record JAYKAV010000778.1, read on the forward strand.
TTGAGTTTGCTCTTGCAGGGTTTGTGCTGAGTTTGGATAGTATTTTTCTAAATCAGAGTGACGCTGTCTCTCTCTGTAGCTACTGGAAGGGCTTCTGCCGTCTTTACATTCCCACTTGTCAAAAGCTGTACACAGCAAAATGGTATGTGCAGCGYAGTAGGGTCATGTAAATAACCGGGATCGCCTGGTTTTCACATGGCAGTGCGAACACGTCTGGTTTCATTACAGCAGATCGTTCCCTGCCTGCTGCCGCCTCCTCCCTTTGCTTTATAGACAGTGTATAAGATATGGCAAGCAGACAGGATCCATTAGCCAGCTACATCAGGCTGAAGTCTGACTCTGATGAATCTTCATCCCTTCCCGAAAGGCCACAGCAGATTTTACATTTTGACATGTGGCAGCCCTTCAGGTGATAAATGAAGTCCTTCTGGCAACAGGACAGGTTGTCCCTGAATGGCTTTGTAAGTCGGGATATTTAGAGGTAAGTAGGACTGCCAAGCAGAAACGGTGCCATGTCAGCTCTAATAGGCCTGAGCCAGTTTTGTGCAGATCTGCTTGCGTAGCCTCGGTCRGGCTGGAGCTGTGGCATTGCCGACTAGCATGAATTGCCGTGCTTTGGAGGGCAGAAAAGTCCTTCTTCTATGAAGAACTATAGGTGGACCAGCGTATAGGAATATGGAGCAGCGTCTTTCCAAGGAAGGGTGGCTTTGCAGCAGGTCAAGGGGCAGCCTAGGTGCAGGACAGTCTGGGACGGCAGGAAAAAAGACAAATCACTAAACTGATTTCATAAATGTTTTGGTGTCTATTTGCAATCTGCTCTGGTTTCCATACTTGGAGCTGGGAACTTCTCATAAATTGCTGAGGAAACTGATATCACCCAAACTTGGCACTGCTCCTCATCAAACTCTTCATGCTCGTGTTCAGCTTACTTATTCAGGAGCGTACCCTTACGCCTGAAGGAAAGGAGGAAAAGCCTGCTTTTTGGGGTTTTCTCATCTCTCCCCACAGTAACACAAAACATGAGCACAGAAGTTGTTAAATCCTTCCTGTGGGGGGRAAAATAAGAAACTTCATATTGTCTTGTCCTTTTTGGACAGAGGGTAATTAAAGATATGTGGGCTTTCTGTGTCCTTTATGCAAGACAACGTGTCCTTTATGTTTTATATTCACCAAGTTTTTGCATGGGACTTCACATAAATTCACAAGAATCTGAAGAGAAACACTATTAATATTACAGCAAATGTGGATTTAATAAATCCTTTCTGAATTTCTTTTGACTCGTGGCAAAGTCGGGAGTAGCTCAGCTACTAGGCATTAGTTAAGTTACTGTATAAACCCCATATGGAATAAAAATCAGGCCTGCTCAGGTTTGGTGGATGTAGTTCTTTAGCATAATATTTCTTCTGAGCTTAATTTCAGGTTTCACTCTTTACATCAAAAATATATTAATACAGACTTAAAAGGTAAGAACACAGTTCTTTCCTGATGCAGTGAAAATCAAACAAATCCTTAACTATATAAATTTATGCTCAATAAAAGTGGTCCTCAGGAATATATTAACTATATGTATATAAAAATATATATATATATATAGTGTTTATATATAAAAAAAAGCTTTTGTTTTCCTCATAGAGAAACCAGAACTCTGTTGGACTGATGCATGTAGAAGATCTTGCTTCCTTTATTTTTACTGCTTAGATGAGCTGATCATTTCAACAATTTTAAATCTCATCCATTCTATTGAATTAATTAAATTTGTAATTTCCATGATGAATAAGGTGAACCATAGTCCTTGAGAGAATTAAAATAAAACATCAAGAAACCAAATAAAACAGTGATATAACATGATTTCATATTTAATGTAAAAGCCAATTTAATGAGTATTATAAAATAACAGATTCAGTGTTTAAACTCAGCTGTGGCTACAGCGTGTAGCTGAGTATTGAAGTGCAACAACAGAATACAGAAGCTGGTTTTGTCATAGCTATTTGTAAAATTAAATGTACTGTAACGAGACCCAACCAGGCAAGAACACACAAGGAGGGCATCGTGGGTTTTGTTGCAACGGGCTTTTCTGCAGTCTTTCTCATTCTCAGCAGTTTTTGTTATTACTATGCACTTGATTTCTTTTAATTGGTGAAGTTGTTGTGAATGCATGGTTGATGTTCAAGGTGAAGAGACTGACAGTTTTCACTTACGATGTTGTGAGAATTTGGTGGGGAAAGGGCTTTCTGTAGAGCTGTTGGCAGCCCTAACAGTGAGTGAAATACAAAAAAAAATACGGTAGTTAAAATACTGTAAGTTGTTTAGTGCTAATCAAAGTGTCAGTAATTTTCAACATGTAACATATCAAGTGTCAGATAATGTGGTCTGCCTGAGTGCAAAGGCAAAGAAGTGTGAAGGCAGCTTTATTAGGTGTTAAAGCTTTTGCCTCTGTTTCGGATACGGCATAATCCTTTTATTTTGGTAAGAGTGGCATTGAATCTTCATGTTTTACTCTTCTGGGTTACTGTGGAGCATAAAAATGTCTTTTAGTATAGACAATGACACTACTCTTTGCCACACTAGGTTAATTCTCTTTCCTTTTAATGGAGGACAGGATTATTCTAGCTCAAGTGAAGCATTGCTGGTTGTAATATCCCCGATAACTGTAGCAACATCCATAACATACTGAGGAAATGAGGTTTCAGTAAGATTTGCCACAAATTTTGTCATTTTTTGCCTCAGAAAGTATATGCATAATTGGCACCGAAATAAGTAATGATAAAGTATAAATCAAGCGAGAACCAGACCTTGAAGGATTTTCCTTGCCTGCTTATAGCCGGTTTTGTACGTTTTCTTAAATGCATGAAAATTCTTTTCTTAGTGTGTCCAGATCCTTCTAAACATTTTTCCTTTCCATAAAGTCAGTTACGCTTGTGTAGCCAGTCATTTCAAATGTAAAACAGTAATCCACAGAAAGGGGAAGTGGCATTTAAACATCTCTCTTGAGGAACCTGCTGCAGGGGGTGAGTACTAGGATGGCTGCCACACTTCCCATTTGTATTTTGATCTCTTGCTCCATTTTACTTTCTATATATGAAGAGTTTCATAATTGCATTGCTGACTTCAAGAACCGCATAAATAAGCTAGATTAAAATGAATTGCTCTCTTTTTACGCACACAAGATGGATCTTTGAGAACTTACATTTTTTTGTTTGAAAGCTTTGTTTATTATGAATCTGCAACCACGTGTTATGCATACGGATAGACATCGTGACTCCCAGCTAAACCACAAATATGTAATTTTCTTCTGGACCCTTTCCTCCAAAAACATAGATCTCTACTACTTCAGCTAAAGTAAGCTTCTTCTTTCAGCAAAGCTAGCACAGACATTTTTAGAGCATTTTTAGGGGATATTGTAAATTCTGTTCCCTTTGCTTTGTACAGACAACGTTGTCGATGGTTTAATAAGTGAATTCTGCACTGGTTCTCGGATCAATACCCAAATGCTGGGAAAAAATATTGTGAACCTCTTACTTGAGTTGAGGGGGGAAAAAAAAAACCCAAACCCAAACTGAAAAAAGGTTACAGTATATTCGGAAGTGTGGATGGGTGTCACTGTTTGGATGGCCTTCGTGCAACTCCTGTAAGGGTGGTAAAATTGTTGTCGGGTGGTTTCCACTATAAACCCAGCTCCAGCCTTGACATTTGTGGCTGTGGGCTGAAGCCGCTCCGTGGGACGCTTTTGTCTCAGCCTGTTCCCTTTCCCAAGAGAAAATAGAGAATTATCATTCGGGCAGCGTTTGTTTCCCAGGCAGCCTAAATCTTCCCATTGGGAGTGTCTGGCACCCTAACGCGAGGAGGGTGGGCCGTCACCCCTACCTGCAGGGAGGCTGGGGGGAGGAATCGGTACCTGCCTGCTTCTGGAAAAGGTCTCTCCGAGGAGAAAGTCTTTGGCTGTTTGTACCACCTCAGAGCTGAGTCCCACCCTTACCCCTCCTCTCCGCTGTCTCAGCTTCATTTCCCTGTGACATGCAGAAAGGGATAAATTGAGAGATGGGGCAGAGAGGGGGGAAGGAGGAAGGGTGGCACGACCAGTGGGGAGGAGGAAGCACTTGAGTGAGGGAATGGGGGAGAGCTGGGGATCTGAGCTGGGGGTGGCGAGAGGCGAAAGGAAGGTCTCCTGACTTTGGACCACGGATCATGTTTTGACTTACGCCATCATAAATCAGGAACGGCACTTTGGGAGCTCGCTGTGGAGCTTAGGAATGTCTTTGCTCCTCTTCCAAAGTTGATACAAACCCAGGAAGCTCATTAGGAGAGGCAGTCCTCGGGGCTACTCCCATCTGCCCAGACGTCTTGCTTTACTTACGTGCCCTGCCCCCTGAAAAAAAGCATCGTAAATCATGGAATCATGCGGGTTGGAAGGGATCTCTGGAGGTTATCCAGTCCTAACCCCCTGCTCAAGCCATGTCCAGTAAAATTAGGTTACTCGGGGCCTGTCCTGCTGAGTTTGGCGAATCTCCAGGGAAGGAGGTTGCACAGCCACCCCGGGCCCCGCTCCAGTGTTTGACCACCTTCCTGTCAACTTAAATAAATAAATAACAATGTCTCTATGCCCAGCTGGGATTTTCTATACTCCAGCCTGTCTCTGTTGCCTCTTGTCTTGCCATTTGTGCCCTGGAGAAGACGGTCTCTGCCATCTCGACAGCCTCCCCGCTGGCAGCTGATGGCAGGAGCGAGATGCCTTCCAGCCTTCCCTTCTTACGGCCGACCCTCGTGTGCCACCTGTAGCCCCCTAAGCATCGTGGTGCCTGTCTGCTGGAGAGCGGCTGAGAGAAGTAAGAGCTAGCAACAAATTAAGCTGTCCTAATAAGTACTTAGACCGGGCTGAAATAAAAAGTTAATGTCAGAGGTTACTTCAAACGCACAAGATACGATGTAATTCAGGGTATGGTCTGTTTTCGTGCTCATAATTTTAGATCTGAGCATTGCATTAGTCTGCTCTTAGGATGCTTTCCTGGGCAAGGTGCTGCAGAAGAGAATAGTTCAGGGCAAGGAACAAGGCGTCTGCAATGTTTCGTTCTCTAAAATCTTTCCTGCTGATCAGCAAACAGGGTGCTGGAAGGAAAAGTGGATATTCTTGAATGCAGCTGCATCCCTGTTAGGATGTTTTTGTTCTTTTCTTAAAAAAACATCCGCTTTCATGTTTAAATATTGTGACATAAATTCTTAACGAAAGCATATTTTGACTAAAAACTGTAAACAGGGCCTGACTTTTCGGAATGCAGTTTTTAATTGGTTGCAAGGCGTGCATTTGGAAGTATATTTTATAGGCTGAACTTKTCTATGCCATGTCACGTGCAGAAATTGCTTTTCCTCTTGCTTTTTGCATTTTGTATGCATCTTCTGCATCTCTACCAATGGAATGCCCATTCAGTAAGAGATTTGCTAATATCTTGGATATTATATATTGAGAACAGCACATGGAAAATCTGGTTACTTAACTAAAAATGTAAAATTTCACATAGAAGATAATGAACAAAGCACAGTGAAACTGTGTACTGCTGTGACACTAGGAGGCTGGCTGAACATCAGTCCGTGGCTCTTCTCTGTTCAGCAGCGTAGACCTAGGGTGTGTTCTCTGTCTATGCAAATGCACCTTATGAGTAGCGGCAGTACAAATTGTCCCTGTGTCATGTTCTGGAGAAGTCATGAGAGAGGAAAAACCATAGTACAGTTTCTTTCCTTGCTCAGATTGTGGTAACATGGTGATTTTAGCGATGACTGCAACTGCCTGCTAGAGACAGCTGGCCAGTACATCTCACAAAAATCACCGAAAACTTCCAGATTTTGAAGAGCTTCTTGTCTACATCTGTGTTTTCCTAAGAGGAGTTCTCTTGTAAACTACTTATCACAGCAAAATGATTTTTTTTTTTTTTTTAAATAGCTGCAGGTCTATCCTCATCAGGACTCAGGACTGCCTGCTTAGCCTAGCACGTCCGTAGCTCTGCTGCGATGTTACCCTTGACGGTCCCCCTGCCTGGCAGCGGTGTGCCAGTGGCTGGTGCCGGTCTGGCTAATCTTCCCCTTGTGCTCGAGGGTGAGGGGACGGAATCAATCAGCTCCAGGTTGGCAGCCGTCCCCCCAGCCATCCCCTGTCTTGTAGCAAGTGTTTCAGGTGTCCTTTAGGATCTTCCTCGCTCCTTCAAACATTTGCCTTCAAAAAGTCACAAATTCACTTTTCATCATGATGGGAGGCTGTCGTGTGGYTCTGCTCCTGGAAGTATCTGTCAAAGCCATGGCATACCAAAGGATGCTAGCTGGTCTCTCGGCTGTTCACATGCTGCAACCTAGCACAGAAAGAATGCTTTTACCCTGCAAATACCACTAACCTCGATCGTTGGCAATGGATAAATACCTTGTAATTGCTCAGTTCAGTCTGCTTTTTGCAGATTTCTGCACTGAAGACTTTCTTACTCCCACAAAACTGCTGATCCAGGATTCTTTCCAGTTGATAGGGGTTTAATGATACCTCTCTCCTCCCAGTCACTTTCCAAATTTGGAAGTTCTTTTTTTAGTGGCTTCACCAGAGTGTTAGTATTCTCATGGACTGCCCATGGGAATGTGCTTCTAATTTTAGTTTGCCCTCTAGATGTCTGTCTCCTTTAAATACATCCAACTTCTCATTACAGCCACACTGGGCCAAGCACGGCACTCTGCTCCCGATACTTGTATATTGAAGATGTTCTGGCATTGTGTTGTAATCAAATCCACAGCTTCTGCTCTTGCGCTGCACAGCAGTGAATAGCACTCGTGTATCAGCAATTGTATCATCCAAGTAGTGCTTTTTAATTAATTTATTTGTTGTGCATTTATTTACCAGGTGACCTTGAGAGTTATTTAATTGTATTCCATCAATTATACTTGGTCTAATATTGATAGTGTTATTGCTAGGATTATGTTGAATTTGGCTATGCAGTCTTGCTGGGAAAGAACTGGTGGATKATCTAAAGTCATACTTGCAGCTGAATGGCTTGCAGCTATCTTCTGTGGGATATATATTTTGGGAGTTACTGGATGTGCTAAATAAGAGGAATATTTAGAGAGATGCTTCAACTGCAACTACTAGTCTGGTTTTGTGAATACTGACTGGCTTCCAGTTCTCTGTTGCAGCTTCTCTTCCATCCAAGTTTATGTGGGTTTTCACTGAGCTAATTACAGTCTTACAAATGGTCCCATGGGACAGGACAAACTCTCTAATTTCCATTTATTGCGAGACTGTGATTAAAAGACAATGGCAGTTTCTCATCATAAGCCTCAAGTTTGTCATTTATTAAGTTAATATGCATTCCCTGCTTTTTGTAAAACAAACACTTTCAATCATTTGGGATCATCATTCACTTGTAAACTTGCACGTTAGGAAAATGATAGTAATTTATAGTTGTCTTCAGTTCTGGTAGCATGACTTACTGTCATAGTTAATTGGTAGAGGGGGAAGCCACATTCACTCAGAAAATAATACAGATGGTTTTGAGCCCAGCCCAGTGGATCGAGATGGAGTGGGATTATTATGGAAGCACCCTGTCTTGGTACAGTACTTTGAATCTCTCGGTCTTATGCTCCGTTAAGTTACTGAAAGCTTCTACTGCTTATATGTTGTCTTGATTGATTGTAGAAGCACTTGGTTATCTAGGTTATGGCAAATTTTTGTTTACTACGTTTGACGCTGTATGGATGTTGGCAGCATCATATAGATAGCTACAAATGAGACCAATTACGTAACCTTAATTTTTTTCCTTGAGACTTTTCAGACAGTCTGCTTTTTCAGATTTGTAGTGAGTGTAAGAAACAGACTTATTTACGTCTTCACTGTAACCTGTGGCATAGTGTAAAGATGCCTGCGCTTGCTTTTTGTTTTTGCTGTTGTCAAAGAGCAGGTTAAATAAGTCATGCTGATACAACTGAAGTAATAGAGGTGCACAGTTGTTTAAAGTTTGGATATCTCTACACCGTGTTCCCATTTGCAGTAAAGCCATGCCCTAGGAAACATGCTGTAACTATAACAATTACAAATGAGAATATTTATCTGTAATTGTTGCGTGCTAAATCATGCCCTGCTAAGAGAAGGGGAAGTAGCAGCAGAAATCCTTCTGTAAAGTCAATAATCTTTGGAAACATCTTGAACTAGCCAGTGTTAGCCAGAAGCCTCCCTTTCTGTGCTGCTGGCTCTGTGGGAAGCTCTAGCCCATCCGCTTGTTCAGAGGAGGTAAGCTCTTCCACCTACCGTAGCCGATTGCTGTTTTGTGTACTAACACAGCACGATGCTCAGTTAAAACAGGATAAATTAATGGTATATTTTTATTTTAATATTTAGCAAAGAGGTGTGAGCCTATTTGCTCCCTGACTGCATATGTTCAGGGAATTTTCACTACGTATTAGCCGATATATTGTCATGAGAAACTAATCAGGTCCTAATAAAACCTGTGTAATTGCTCTTTTCACAATAGTTACGGCTTCCTCAGGAAACCGRTGGAAGAAAAGATGTAGTCCCTACCTTTCCCCTGTTGCTACCGTAAAGAAGTTCTTGCATAAGGAATGGGTAATCTCAAGTCTGAGGGGACATCTGAGTTTTATATACCGCAAACTGCAATGGTATGCATTGCTGCACTGGTATGCACGGAGGTGATCTCTGGGTTGATCATATTGCTCACATTCAGGATATGCAGGACTGATGTGTGTGAAAGAGGACACCAAGGACAGAGATGTGATTATAATTATGTTCTAGGTCTGTTGCATCCATTTTAGGTCTTTTTCCTCAAAGCTTGTAACACAAAATTTGGGGACCTGATCCTGTGAAAGTGGCTTTAGCCTTATTTTCATGCATAGATATAAAAAAGCTATCAGATGAAAGCACAGAGAGGCTAAATTTACAGTGGTACCATGTAACATAAGAAAGTAATAGCTTCATTCCCCAAAATACAGAATGTGAAATGATAATAGGGCAAAAAGATGTTTCCTTTTGCCTTGGTTCACTTGGAAGACGTTATTTTAATTCACATTTTGTGAATGAAAAGGTCATCTTACAGAAATGTTGAGACAGGCTTCGTCATCTGCAAAGAAAAAGTATAGCCATCTATAACTATGTGATGAAGCAGTCCACAGAACTGAAAGATGTAGCCAAGCAGGTGTAAACTGCAAGAAAACGTATGCAGCAAGATACCCTAACAATTGCAAAACCTGAAAAGGTAGGAGTGTTCTGTTTGCGTTTGGTCCTTTGCTCACGTGAGGTGTGTAGGAACRGCTGCATTGGATCGGGTCGAAAGCCGGTCTGGCTGGTGTCTGACAGTAGCTGTGGAGATGCACGTAGTGATATTTCCCCTGAATGCTTCCCTGGTCTCCAATTATGGCGGGTCAAGAGCTTCCTAACGAAATGAAAGCTTGTATGTATTTTAGTAGCAGTGTGGCTCTCTTCCGTGAAGTTGACTTTATTGTCCTAGAACTAACTTTTTTACTGGAGCAGGTCCATGGCGAATGCTGCCATCACTTCAGAATACAGCTTTTTCTGATCTCCAAGGGCTACTGCGCATTAGAATAATATACAGCATAATCAAGAAATAATTTAATGTTGACTTGGTATCTTAGCTTTTTTTTTTTACTTATAGTTTTAATTTGGGAAAATACTCATGTCACCATTTTATTGCCATATTCTGATATTTAGCATTGCAATCAAAAGTGCCTAGAGTCTGTCGTAGTGCCTGGAGTAGAGGATAAGTGATTTGGTTGTCTTGTTACCAAACTAAATAAATAGTCATTAAATTCCAGATGCCCTCGAAAGGTGGTTCCTATTGTGATTAAGTGAATCGGTGTGCGCTGTTGGTGGTCATACTGCATAAAGATAGTTGTGCGTAGGTCTTCAGAAAATGAGCGCAGATCTGTTTGTCTAATGTTTATAACCCCTTCACTAAAAAGTGTGACTACATTTATAACGTAATTCATGTGTTTTAAACTTCCCTGTTTTATAGAAAAGATAATGATACAATGCATGATCTTCATTGCAAATCTGGAATATTTCAAGATCACACTGATTTCTGTTGTCCACAAAGATGGTGATTAAATATGTTTAATCTTTCATGAGGGACTGGCAGTAGGAGTTACGTTTGATGTAACACTTCTAGCACAATGGTACTTAATGTTAAACTTACCACATGGGGTGTAGAATTTTAGTTCTCTCTGCATATAAAAGCTGCCCCAACTTAATCAACAGCTGATTTATTTTTAAACTGATGTAGCTATTTTTTGTGGCCATCTACTGTTCTGTAAACTGGGAAATTGTTTCAGTTTAAATTAGCTGATATTTTGCTTTAAGCTGAATTAAAAGAGTATAAACTTTGTTTTTATGCCAACATAATAACAGAAACGAGAGCATTTTTCTCTTGTAGACAAAGGTCTTCACAAGTAGTATTTGTAATACTCACTCTACAGTCTCCAGTAAGAAATAAGGGAAAATAAAGTTTCTTTGTATATTCTGTTGTCATCTTCCCACTGAGAGGGATGGCAAGAATTCCCCAAGACAACTTCCTTTGAAAATAAGTTAAAGCTTTAAAGGCAAAAGAGAAAATACAGTAAACCCGCTAAATCCTTTTTTTTTGTCAGAACTAAGGTTTGGACTTGTTTATGACTCAAACGGGATGGGGCTATTTTAATTTATATTCCCGGCTGATGGAGGTAAGGGGGGCGATGCTGCCCAGCAGCAGGGCTGGGGCGTTGGCGGCTCCCGCGTCGGCCCCTGTCCTCCCGCTGGGAAAACTGGGGACGCTGAAATAGTGTTGAGGTCTCGTTTGGCTCTCTGTAATCCATTTGTATTTTGGAATAAGAAGAATATTAAAGTTTCCATTTTAAAGGTTATTTATTCCAGCTTGAGGTAAAATGAACTTTATCATTACTTACTGTTTACAAGGTCTTAAGTGTAATTTTTGTGAAAAAACAAAGCACAGTAGCAGCTTTTTCTGAACTTCTGCATTTTCAGGAGACCAACACGACAGTAATGATAATTTTGACGTATATATGTATATATTGAAAGATGACATTCAACCTATTTTATGCACAGTGTCTAACGTATATTAACATATATTTAAGGCCAGAGCTTAGGAGGCACTTTGTACCCTTGTACCCACAACAGTCAAGAGCAAGAGGAGCATTCCTTGCACATGTACAACATTAAGCAGTTAGGCAAAGTTAAGCAGTTACCTGCTTAACTTGTTCCATCTCAAAAGCCGTTTGTTCCCAAGGACTAGACACACAGCCTTCCTATTCAAAGTGGCACATGGCTTCTCTTGTTGCTTCCTCGCCTCAAAGATCTGCCTTGACCGAAGGGAAGAAGGATCCCAGCATGTTTTCATTTCAGGGATTGGATAGGGAGCAGTTTCACGTGGATGTCAGGTGGCAGGTCCTGCAAGGTTTTCCTTTCTCCCCCCACGTATAATGCTCAGGTCAGAAGCACGCAGTCCRTGCCTGGAAATGGGTCCATTACAGAGCATTCGCTCCGACGGTTCCTTGATGCTGGAAAGGGATGCTTCATGCTGGGCTCAGGGACCAGCTTCTTGGCTGAGGGAAACGAAGCTCTGAGTCCAGCTTCCCCAGATCAGCAGCCTAGAGAGGTTTTTCCCCTGGTTCACGCTCCGCAGTTGGCACTGGGATGTCACTGGGAGTTGAATGAGGCAGTTCCAGTGCGCTTGATGTTTTCTGTCCCCTAACAGAGTAATGTTTTAACAGTAAAATTTGTTTGGTTTTGTTTTTCTCTCCAAAAGCACGTTCTTGTTTGGGAAGTATTGTAGGAAACGGAAAGTTTCCAAAGTTTAGCCTCATGGAAATATGTTTCTGGTTCTTTGTTGTAGCTGGAAATGAAATCTGCCGGGATTCCTTGATCACGAGTGTCAGGGATTTGTTTCCGTAGGGATAATTAGTCTTCCTTATTTACTTTAAAAAGCCAATCTGCAGAGCAGTGTTTTGTGTCTAGGATGAATAATGTGATATAAAACCACATATCTGTGTGCCTGAGCATCACTTACATTAGAAGCTACTGTGGAAGATTATTTAATAGGCTTATTGACCTATGGGTCGTTGTGAGCTATTTTATACAGAAATTAGAGGAGAGACCATTTTTATGAAGATAGCAGGTCAAACGGCAATTGTATATATGTTCTTCTGAGTGACTTGAGGGGGTTTTCAAAGATGTGAACATCCGAGTTGTCATCTCCTTTGGCTCACTGCAGAGCTACAGCCCTGTGTAACTGTGTAAATGGGATGGGGGTGATAGAGGGATGTTGCCAGGTGTCCAAAGGCTCTGTTAGCTGTGGAACCCACTGGAATACTAGAATATAAAAGTACAACAGGAAAAATGAGTTTGCATGCAAAATGTCTTTTTTTTTTTTTTTTTTTTTTTTTTTTGTCCCAACAGATGCAGTCCATATGGAAAGGACTTCTGCAAACGTTTACATGTGTTTGTTTATTTGTAGGAGCATATTTGTTACTGATTTTTTTTCTGGTCAGGTTCTTAAAGTGAATAAGTGCCTTGGTGCAATGAAGTGGAATACTTTCTGTGGCCATTTTTACCACAGCTGGGGGGAAATGAAATCCTTAATAATTAAGGTTTGCATTCCATTAAATAGCAAAAGACCAGCTTGTTCTTTGTGACATTACATGATCATTTATTAAATTCCTCACAAATGTAGTTGGTTTACAAACATCTTCTTTACCAAAGTTTATTGATCTTATTCCATCAAAGTGACTGGGATGCTCCTCTAAATGGGTTCAAGAAAATTTTTCCGTTTCTTTTTTTTTTCCATAATATACCTGCTTTACACAGAAAATGCCTGTTTTGTCAAAAATCTGAAAATACTTCAACAAAATGAATGTTTGTATTTTAAATCAGTATTGGGGTTTGGGTTTGGATTTTTTTTTTTCCTTCTCATTTTTGTAGACTGAAAATTATTTTTTAGTGTTATTGGTAAAATGAAAAATTCTMTGCATCTTGGGGGGAAGAAGTGGGCAGGAATGTCAAGTTTTCAGTCAGCCTTCAGAGAGATAGGGGTGTATAATGTTTATTGTAGCTTCACTACTTCAAATAGGGTAAATTTGCATGCCATTTCCAACAGCAAGATGGCAACTTACAGTGCATTTAATCTATTCATCAGACTGTAGAGCTGGTTCTTCAACCCTGCTGCGTTTCCATAGTGTTACAAAGTAGATGTAGTATAACGGTCTGAAAGGTAATTGTGGAGAGAATAGCTTCATGCTTTAGTTATCTCCAGCTGCCAGAATGACCTGTTTTAAAGCTTTAAGGCCCTTGTTCTCCTAAAGCATTGAGAGACCAAAAAACAATGACTGTGTATATAAATACTACGTTTTCAGTATTCCCCTTGGTCAAATCAATAGTTCAGATTAATTACAAATATTCTTTGTTACAGAATCATAGAATAGTTTGGGTTGGAAGGGACCGTTAAAGGCCATCTACTCCAACCCCCCTGCCATGGGCAGGGACATCTTCACTTAGATCGGGTTGCTCAGAGCCCCGTCCAACCTGACCTTGAATGTTTCCAGGGATGGGGCATCTACCACCTCTCTGGGCAACCTGGGCCAATGTCTCACCACCCTCAGCGTAAAAAATTTCTTCCTTCTATCTAGTCTGAATCTACCCTCTTTTAGTTTAAAGCCATTCCCCCTTGTCCTGTCGCAACAGGTCCTGCTAAAAAGTCTGTCCCCATCTTTCTTATAAGCCCCCTTTAAGTACTGAAAGGCTGCAATAAGGTCTCCCCGATAGGATAGTTATATAGGAGTGGTCACTGAATTCAAATTGCATACAAGAATTGGATTATTGCTCAGTTATTAAAAAAAATTCAATATCTGACATAAATATCAGTAAATATCTTTTATCTTTTCTTACTTCTATAAGCTATCACAGTTTAATCAACTTTGAAATGAAGAATTTTACTAAGTTACCTTGAATACACAGTCATCCCCTTTTGGTTTTACTTGATGGTCTTTACTCTGATAAACTAAAGAATAAGCTTTTAAAATTGAAGAAAAAGCTAAAAATGAAATGTTTTAGGAAATTCAGCTACAGTAATTGCTGCTACTGACTGAAGCAATTTGGCCTAGGTTTTCTGAAAGTGATTGTAACTAAAGGTGCCTTAAATACAGTGCTAATGGCTTTGAAAACATTGCCTAAAGCTGCTTGGTGCATGCCTTGCTTCCTTATGAGAGGTTCTAGCGGAGTAGGTGACATTTCTTTTCTGTGGTACTTCTTGAGTCATGCCACAGGATTACAATTTTCTGCTTTCCTTAGAGTAGAGTGACTTTGTTTTCATAAGCTGATGGCCTTTAAATACCTTGGGGCCTCGTCCTCATGAAAGGGGAGCATTTAAAAAAATAAACAAACATACTTCTCTGAGTGGTCATTATATAAATTGTTTATATTTCTGTGTTTAATGTGTTTTGAGAGAGGAAAGCCAAGAAGGGAGGCTGTGTCCTGCCCAATGATTACAACCCCCCAATATCCAATTTTGTAGACATGTAGGTCCTACATATTATTTGTATAGATTTGTTTTCAATGTTGGCCAGCACTGTAAATATTAAAAGGGACATAGCCTAATTTTGACAATTGGGCAATTCTGCCTGAGGTTTTATTTTTTTGTGATGCATCCAGAGTCTAGCTGAAAGCTTTCTTCTACCGCATTTACATTTGGCAAAAGTATCTATCAAAAAGATAACAGAACCGTATCTTTCCAGCAGGGATTAATAGACTCTTCTGCTTGTCTGATTAGGATGTTAGATTCTGTGCGTTGAGCAGATTTCATTCTGTTTTTCATTTGATCTTTTCCATCACTTCAGTTTCTTGGATTGCTAAAATTCGGTACGTCACTTCATAATGAATCTTGGCAATCGATGAGCTGCGCAACCATTGTGGCAATTTCGTCATGGCTGGTCTATAAAGATGACTTGCTTTAACATGAGAACTGGGCCCTTCTTTTAGAAAAATTAAGCAAATTGCATTCCCTCCATTAAAGTAGACTGTGTGGTTTTCCGAACCTGTTAGTTTTAATTAATATAACATCTCTATGTTACAGCTTGTCCTTTTATTAGTTAACACTCTGTGAAATTCTTGTGTAGATTGTCATTATTCCTCTTCTTACATGTTCTGATGAATGCTAAAATGGTTAAAAAATGCTTAAAGCATCAACAGTGGCAGCTGAGACATCAGTTTGCTCTTAGCAAAAATTTGTGTCAGATTTCTTTTAATCCATGCAGCTATCCTCATAAGGCTTAATCTGATGACATTTGTAAGGCTTTTTGTTGTGTTGCAAAAAATCTTGTTACACTTACAAAATCAGGGCTTTACCTGCAAAGAGGAATTAGTTCAACCTGAAATACAGGACTTCTAGTAAATGACACGATTATATATGAAATGAAGACGTAAAGATACAGGTGTACATTTAGTAGTCTGTTCTTTTTTTAAACAACTATATACAATTTTGCTATTTTTATATATGAATAATTAAAGGTGTGTAACTCCAGCTGTTCCTTTTAACTTCAAGGATATAGGATGTGATTCCACAGTACTCTTCTGTGCGTGTGTGCACGCATAAATGCACGCGCACCTGTGTTACRGTGCATTAAAAAGCAACAAAAATCTGTTGGTTAAAGAAAAAAGTGTCAGAGTTGTTACAGCTACTCTCCCTGGAGACTACTAATAGAGAATGATATGTTTTGGAATACCTGTTTACTTTTTTTTTTAAATTAGTTAATTCGGCTAGATTTCTGATGCTCAGGCTGAATCGGTTTCTGTCTTTCAGTTTTCATTTGTTAGCACTTAGTGCCTGAAGCATGCGTAGAAGCTAGACCTGAGGGTCCCTCTGTGCTCACACATCACTGGTTAAGACTTGAGAAGCTGCTTGGGGTTTTTTAGGGCGTTTAGTAGCTCAGTGAGCCTCCTCTGATCACAAAACATACTTTTTCTAAAGCGTTCTTTCTTTTTCCTCTCTCCCTGACATTTCCCACGACGTGTATTGATGACCTGTTTACACTGTCAGTCTTCATCCAGCAGGAATGAAGCAAGAGTCTCATCATGCCAAAAGAGCTGGTRATTTGAGGCCATCTGCTCTGACATCAGTACCTGGATTTACTTAGTCTCGTTTCAAAATTTGGTCTTTCATCTACTTTGGCAAATCATTTCTTACTTTCTGTGTAGCAAGACTCTTACCAAAGTTAACAGTTTGGCAAACTGACTTCTAAGCATGCATTAGACTTGAGGGGTTTTAATGAAGTCACTGAATGTAAATATTGCTGGCATTTAATGAGGATACAGAAGTTTATTGTGTGAGGGCCTTGATGGGGGAGGGTTTTGGTCACAAATGAGTATTTTTAGAATATATGGCATTTTGTTCATACTAGTTAACACTTACTGTTACAGTGCCTTGGGGACAAATGCAGTCTTTCCAAATATTAAATTGCCTAATTATTTTTCCCGTCATTTTTCATTATGCCAGTACAGATGCAGGTTAATAGGATTTTTTCTCAAGTTGTTGACCCTAAATAACCGTGAATTTGCACTGTAATAAAAAGTTGTTTATCTTTTGAATGAATTTGGAAGCTATACAGTTTTGATTCACTGTTGCTAAATATAGACCTGTTAATAGCATACACAGCACTGCTGACTTGCATGAAGTCATTTAATGATAGTAAGTATTACAGTATACCGCTTGTGTATTTAACAGCATGGGGGAGGATTATTTTCTTAGATACGCAAAGCATTAGTCTATGTTTAATGTCTTTCAGAAATCAGCTGCCCTTGAGCATTGCTACTGTACTAATCTTACCAGATTAGCCTCTAAATATTTCAGATTGTTAGGTAATGGCTCTTACTAATATTTGCAAAGTTCTTTCTACTGTAACTGAGCACCTTTATYATAGAGGGCCCCAGGCTTTCACGGTCTCAGAAGAATAGTATTGTGTATGAGGAAGTATAAGCGTAAGGAGCAATCTCAGCTTTAACGGTGCTGCTGAAATTTCTGTCTCTGAGCTCCTGAAATGTGAGGAGGGGTAAAAGGACACTTTCCTGCACACTGAGGAGCACTGCTCATCACCCATGGCAAGAGCCGAGTGCTGCTCTGTGACTTGGGCATCCCTCATCTTGTGGCTCAGCAGATGACAGAGGACCTCTGCTCGCACGCAGCTGCCGACTCCGTTTCACTCCATACAGGGGGTATATCTGCATGTCTCTTCTGTGGTCATAAATCAGCTTTCAGCTACCTGACGTAAACACTGGGCATTGGTCTGTTAATGGTAGCAGAGGTTCCGTGCCAAGTACCTGAGTATTTATCCAGCTATCAGGTTTGACTGATACTTATAATCGGTTGTTTTCAAAGAAGTATCTAAACTGCACAAAATGGGAGCTGTAGCCACAGCAGTAACTACAGCATAGACTTAAGCAGAGTTGTTTTGTATTGAGTTTAATGTCTGGAGGCTATAGTCGTGACTGTGTTATGCACCACTGATTTAAGGAGTTTGGTTGCTCAGCAGAGATTATTTATACCATGCATCAAAAGAGACGAAGTAGTGACAGTGATGGAAAAATGTGGAGCATTGAGGTATAGAGAATGAGGTTGCAGCGAAGATGGGTTTTTTTGCAGGAAGCAGATGTCTGATCACTGCAAACAGCAGCACTCCTGAGCAGTGATTCGCAAGCTTTTGCATGGCAGCTCTGCTCCCGTATGCAGTTTTGTGTTTATCATGTTTAGCTTGGGATCTAGACTAAAAACTATAGGATGAATTTCGATTTTGGTCTCAGTTCTTGGCACTGCTGTAATGACTTCTGCACTGGCATCCATGTGAGTTTTTGATGAAGTTCTAGCAGTAGCTTTACTTTCCTTCCCTTGTCACCTTGGTTGATTTAGTAGAACAGGAAAGATGACAAAGGGTGGCTTTGCAGGAAGATCTGAGTCCTAACAGTGCTAAGCCGCTGCAGATCTTCTGTTTCTCAGCCAAGCGGTTCTGCTAAGCGCGAGGCATTCTTTGTCAGAGATGAGAGAGCAGAAGATGTTTATAGACAAGTGTTTTGAAATAGAAAATTGAGTGGTTCAAATATTACCAAAAAACATACCTGGTTATACCTTTTCAGTGACTGAGTTTTTTTCAGGGTTTGTTTTACTTCTTTACTTTCAAATGCAACAGTTTATCCCATACCTAGTGGTAGGCAGATACCAATTCATAGAAAATCCAAGATTAAATTAAGTCATTCCATTAAGTTCCTTCCATTAAGTAATTAAGGTCATTTTTTTAAGTGTTTTGTTTTTTTTTTTTTTTTCTAATAAGAGTGACCTGCATAAGAGCTGCATAAATACTTCAATACACTTTTGGAAATGAACATGGAGGGAAAGCACATCTGTCCCTTTTTCACTCTTCTTGCAGGAAGGCAGGAATTTGAAGAAATAATTTGCATATTTCAGCAAATATGACGTATGCTTTTGTGACTTTCGAACCCATTTTAAACCTGTACTACTGACGAGTGAGCCCTATAACTTCCTAACAGTGGACTAATTTGAGACCTCTAGCTTCACAGAGTTACAGGATTAATGCTCCTGGGAGTCCATGGATCTTAATCTTTAGCACCAAAGGGAAAATGAGTGCCTTTAACTACATTACCATTAACGACGTTATCCCCTTCCGTGCTCTATTCGTAAACATGATGAATGGGGTTGCATGGAAAGAGTCTTCCCCAGTGAGGGGCACTCTGGCAGTTTGACACCTCCATGCACATTTGTGCAGCTGCCGTACTGACCATGGACCGTAACTTCTGTTTGAAGTTCAGTCTTCTCAAATATTTTGTCTTTGTCATGTGAACTAATTCAGATACCAAATTTATCAAAATTATCACTTCAGCAGTTTCACAAAAATAAATATTTTGGGCAATAGTTTTAGATTTGATTAGGTGTCTTTATCCTGAAGAATTTTTATCTGACTTTATCTACTGTTTGACTTGTCTCCTTACCTGGAAGAATTTGATTTTCATTGAAAGTATGTGGAATACTATTGGTTTGATTTTCTTTCTTCAAAGGCAGAAATTCAGAAAGGAGATAATAAGGTTGCTTGGCCATTATATCAAGCTGTTTTCTGTAGAATAGACACAAAATACTATAGTTCAGCACAAAAAGTCAAATAAAGGAGGTGTTTACTTTTCAATCTGATTGGAGCTTGCCCACACTAATGGCTAAATACAAAGCTAATAAAGCTAATAGCTTTAATTTTTAAAGTTTTTAAATTATTATAATGATTATCACAGAGTGGTGATTGGAAAGTATTTCAGATGAAAATCAGTGCTGAAGCCAAAGGGATATTCCTGATCTTTTGTGGGCTTATAGTATTTTTCCAAAAGAAAGAGCTGTGTGCTCCCTGGATTCCTATCAGGCGTTTCAAGTGGTTTGCCGAAGAGCAACAACTTGGTTGTCAAAGGTTGTTAAACACCTTCTCTGTAACCCACTGGAGGAGAATGACCGTAGTGCTACAGTGGGCAGGAGGGAAAAAATAATCACTCTTGTGTCCTTTCTGCCATATGATGTGTTTGTTCATGACAGCACTCATGAAATAACTCCCAGTTAATAATGATTAGGTCTAACGGTAATCTTTCCAAAAAAGATAAATGGAACTGTTTCTACTGATGAATGCTTTTTTGTGTCTCTGGAGAAATAGGAATTGCAGTGTGGGTTACTGATGGGAGTTCTTAGATTGGATGAATAATCTTTGTAATTGCTGCCTTTTGGTTTGTCGTGCCTGAATCCTGCCTGATATGTGTGTGTAAAGAGCTATATATGCTTGCAATGAACACACGAATACTTTTTGTAGTGAGTCACCTCTTAAACTTTGTGAATAGCTTCTCAAATTGTCATCACGACAACCCTTGTCTTTCCCAGCGAAAAGCTGAGTTGCAGGCAGAATGCAGTAGCTTTGGCCACGCTGGACTTGCCTCTGTGCTGTCGTGCACGCTTTACACCGGATTGTCCGGCTGTCTTGTCTTCTCCACAGATTCTTCTCCTTTTCCCATGCTTATTTGGGATTTTCACCTAGCAGATTTACTGGCATAAAACTGTATCTGAACTGACTGAAGAAGCCAACATAAGCACTTGCCAAAAGGCAGTTTTGCTCTTCCCTGGCTGCCTCAGCCTGTTTTCCTTTTCAGAGACAATCAGGGGCATGTGATCCTGATTCAGAGAAGGATTTGTCCTGTCTCACTTCTATGATTCAGACATTTGGGAGGAAAGAAAAAGAAAGCATGTGATCCTTGAAGAAGATATCCCCATGGACATGTCAGACTAGAGTTTGGCTAGCAAGGAAACAGCCTCACCAGGCTGAGGAAAAACATCGTCCATCATCTCAAATCGCAACCTTCTTCTAGTCAGAAGGGAGCTACGGTTCTGCGGTGACACTGAACAAAGAAGCCCTCTTCTAGAGAAGGATGTGGCAAAGCGAGAGCACCTCCTGTTTCAGGCAGGCAGCGAAGCTCTAGAAGCCCCTTCACATGGTGCCGTGCTGGTCTGCTTGGTAACAGGGCTATGACAGATGCCTCTATCCAAGATAAAACTTGTACCCTTGGCTCTGGTTTTGGTATGCTGTGTGGTGGTGGGCAAGGTATTTATCTTCTCTGACATAGTAGGAATAAGCTACTGTTCTGTATGTAGCAGCTGATATCTATATGTAATAGCTGTAATAGCGTGTCTATTTCAGTCTGTATAAATATGAAGTATTTATCGCAGGCTTAAATATAGATAATCCTAGCAGTACAAGTGGTAGAAACGAATATTTAAATAAAAAAAAAAAAAACCACAAGAGAGAAAGGGGTTTTGTACTGCCTTGAACCAAAGGCAACGAAATGCAGCTTATTCTTCTCCTACGACTTTGTCACTTCAGGGTCACAGTTTAAAACTGTGCCTTAATGACTGAAGGTTCATGTTGACTTCATTCTTACCTAGGAGATGACTTTCTCATAAATGTGTGTAAGAAAGTCACTCTGTGTTTAAAAAACACAGCGGTGATTAAAGAATACAGTCCTTTGCTTCAGCTGGTTGTTAGCAAATCCACGCTGGAGCAGTAGGAGGAGTGAACCATGAAAACTGAGTAAGTATGCATATGAATATAGGCTGTTGACTGTTTTGTAGCCACAAGCTCAAGCCAAGACTGTCTGGTTTTAATACCGAAGTAATATTTTAAAGGTGGATTTCATTTCTAAACTTTAAGATTTAATACTTTGTTTCAATTCTCTAAAGACATTTCAAAAATCTGGGTTGTTTTACATGCTTCAGAGCTCTTTGAAAGCAGTTGGCAGCAAATACTCTGCCTCACCAGAAGTATTTGGTAGTTCTCAATATCCATACATGATATGGGAAATCGAATATGAAGGCTTCTGCCTGTCTGAATAGAATACTGTTAGCGAGCAGCAAGGACAGGAATGCTGCTTTGAATCCAAAAAAAAGCGTTCACAGAAAAAACATGCTTTGAGTTCTTACGAATCTATTTCAGGAACAGGCAGTTTCTATCAAAAGGTATAATTTGCTATGTATTAAATCTTAAAAAGTTTTAAACTTTTTTGGAGAGGCATATGCAAAATGTACTAGCTGCACTCCAAAATTTACTATTTTAGGGTTATGTTGCATCTCCGTGACATACCCAAGGGTCTGTACGAAATCCCATTGCTAATTTCTGACCACTCATTCATGAGTAGTATCTTCGATGCTACTGTACAAAGTAGAGTACTCAAAAGCCAGATGTTTTAGGGCTCTCTGTTCTGAGCTAGAAATTTCAGRATACTGTTCCAGGCTTGGTGTCTCATCTCACATTTGGTTTGCTTTAAATACCAGACATTTGGGGGTATTGAAATCTCAGCTCAAAGAACACAACCAGAAAGCAAGTTGATTTTGGTTTGTTGGGGTGGGATTTTTGGTTTGTTTTGTGGTTTGGTTTTTTTTTAAAAAGACATGAATGACTGAGGACATGAGTAAGTAATGTATCTTTAATTCCCTAAGGAGACATTGAAAATGCACTAGTACAAAGATCTGGAAGATTCTTGTTTCTTGCTGTTGCTACACTGGTATTATTTGATTAATTGTTCTTACACTTTTGGCGTGCTCTAGTTTTTTAATCAATTACATTTTATACTATTTGATATTTACACTATTTGATTCTGATATCCTAAACTATATGTCCCTCTAATGTCTATAAATAGGGGATGATTTACCACAGCAGCAATGTACTGCCTTGGTCTTTTATGTTCAAGGCTTGCACTTCGTAAAAACTTAGACAAATCTATAATATAGAACCAGCCAAAACCACAAATTCTGATTTAGACCTACTTGGCTCTTCTGAATCATCACGAGCTCTGGGCAGCGAGTCAGCCAAGAGCTGGTTTTCTCTTCAGTATTGTGTAAACACAAGATGTTTCCCTGGGCTAAATATTATTAAGTAAAAAAGTCATGTTTATGTGATTTTTTTTTTTTTTTAAATGTCATGCATTGTACGAAAAATGATTTAATACATAAAGCTACCATCTGGGGAAATCTGAAAATCCTTTTCTTTTACACTTTCTTCATCAGCTCAGTTTTGAACACGTAGCAGTTTTAGGGTACCCTGATTTTTTTATTTGGTTCTATAAGTGATAATGATTTGGATCAAACTACTGACAAAGCTTCATGTATTGTGGGAAAATTAGCTTTGGAAATTGCCATTTCATTTAAAGTAATTATGAAAAACCACAGGACTTAATTCATAGTTTTACCATGATGTGATTTCAATTCTTAAAATTCAAAATGAAGGTTCTGCAGCTGACTAGTGCATTCTCGGGGAAAACTTCAGATATGGATACACAGGTGTATGTAAACATGGCGTGGGGTTTTAATCATTAGGATGCTGTAAGCTTGTCAGCTGTGACAAGCGCTGGAAAAGCTAATGACTATTTTCTAGACATCACATCCTTTTGCTTCTGGCAAGTCCTCTCACGCACCTTACATCTTTCCAGAAGTCGCTCTTCACGGTGATTGAATGAGAGGCAGTTACCTGGCCGAGCTGTCRCACCCCCGAGCGCTCGCTCCTTTCCCCTTGCTGTCCGTAGGTCTGGCTGAGCACCCGCAGCTGGGTGGTGGTAGTCCCAGTCCCTTGGCTTTGGTCTTTCAGCTGTGGTGTTGGCTGCCACTGTGGAAATTCAGTATAGATTGATGGGCATCAATCTGCCAGTAGATTTATCTCTTCGCGACTCTTCACCATTCGTGTGGTTGAAGCGGATGGCAGGTAAGAAGATTAGAGGGAAATATATATGTGTGTGTAATAGAAATATAAGCAGGAATACAGCTTATTCCTTTTTTGACCCCATTTATTTTARTATAGTCAAATGCTTTTAGTTTGCAAGGATGCTTTCTCTTTCAAAATCAGCATCTATTGTCTGATTATGGAATTTGTTAACATAGCCCTTAAAGTTTGTTATTCTGCTGAAATCTGTGATTAATTGTGGCTTTTTTTCCCCCATCTTGTTTTGTTTACAACTTTTAAGATGCAACACTGCTGAGAAAATAGTTGTATGACATGAAGAATACTGGTTTAAGATAATAAAAGTCCGGTGACTGGGGACTCCTGCGTATGCTATTTAAACGATTGGTTGGAGGTTCTGCCTAGGAAAAAGGGAGATGAATCATAGTAATACCATATAGTAAGATGACTGTGCTTTTAGTACTTGTTTAGTCATGATTCAGCATGAAGGGCAAAGGCAAGGTGCAGTGTGTGTGTATGTGCCCATACATGCAGGAGGCGGTAGGAAATGACTGCAGCTTCTGTGGCATAGCAAAAGCAGAGCTCCTTTAAAAATAACTGTACAATGAGCTGCACACACAGTCTTTTGGTTTCTTTGTTTATCTCACCTTATCAAAAAGACGATTCTGAGGRTTGAGAATTTAAAAAAAAAMCAAAACAAACAAACAAACAAAAAAAACCAACCCAAAAGAACAGATGAGAACACACACGGATGCAATACCAGCTCTGCAGTAGAATTATAATCCTCCCTTCTCCCCCAAAATCAAAGACAGACATTAAAGACATGAAAAAGATGACTGGTGTTTATCTTTTTTTCCCCCTTTCAATAGTGCGGCTTCATGACAGCATATCAGAAGAAGGATTCCATTACTTAGTCTTTGACTTGTAAGTATGTGTTTTGCATATGTTTAGCATGTTGGGGATGTGGTATTCGAACTTTTAGATGTAAATAGAAGCTCACAAGATAAATGCATGGTTCTGGTGCAATGAGTTGGACAAATAGATGTAAACAGAGCTGGAAGGACAGTAACACATTTGGTCATTTGCATGTGCAAGAACTGATTTGTAAGTGTCGCTGTAAGAATTCCATATTAAAAACTTTGAATAAGTAGGGCCACTGTTGAAGTGGATTTTAACAGAAAGTGTAGGTATGTAAGTAAAAGTTGCATGGTACCTGCCAAAGCTAAGCAAACGTATGACTCAGAAAAAATAATTTGCTGCAAGCCAGTTGTCTGTAAAGGAAACATAAAAAAACACGTGGAAGAATAGTTTCTCTACAGAAAATCTCCACTGCTGGATTGAAAGGTAAGCCTGAGTTTCCTAGAGGGAAAGACTCTTTCAGTATTTTATTCCCGATTCATATCTTACTGATGTATAGAATGTTTCATTTTGACACCATTCAGAATGTAAAACGCCCAGCATATAGAAAGGAAGTTTCCTTCTTATTTCCCCCTTGCATGTGGAGCTTGTTTCTTCTAGATAAGGCTGTTTAGTGGAAGAAGGGATGGTGACAACATGAACTATGTGTCTCAGACTCTTAACTTAAAAAGAGACACTGATGTTCTTCATTCTTCCCTGGGACAGGCAAACTTTTCCACTCACTTGAAAAGTTACTGCTGTTGGTTCTGGGTATAGGCAAACATGAATGGTTAGGGATTGTCTTGCAAAAACTGACTTACTTAAGTAAAATTATCTATTTCAACTGCAGATTTTTCCAGGGCAGTTTATGGTTTTGACAAAGAACACCCCCCACCTCCCCCCAACAGCTTTCTTAGGCCCAACAGGGTTTTGCTGGTTAGAATGAGAATGCATTATTTCTCCTAGAAATGTGGAATAGCTCATTTCTAAGCATACAAACTGAAATATTTGCATTCAGCATAGGTAAGTTAGAAACTGGATCTTCCACAATCAATTGTGTGCTTTCATGTTCAGGTTACATTTTTAGGTTTTATTTTCTGACTTAATTTTTTTAAAGAAATCTGTGAAGACTTCTTCAAGACTAGATTTCACACTAGCAATACAAAAATATTAAATAGTCTGTCTGCAGTGGAGGCATTCAGGGTTCAGTACTCAAATCCTAACTGGGCTCAACAGGAACTTACATATATCCCAGGTAGGTGCTCTGACTGTTGGCTTGGAAAGGGCTCTAGGGCACAACATGCATACTTGTCCTCTGACATGCACTGGGTTTTGTTTCACCTTTTTTTTTTTTTTAAGGGCTACAAATGAAATCTTTCTGTGTGGAATTGGAAAAACCTTCTTAATCCTGAACATTTCCAAGAAGTGCATGCAGAATTCTTAGTTCCAGGGACAATATCCCTTTTATAAATTGGTGGCATTTTTATTTTTTTGTTGTACTACTGTACTGTTAAAAACTATGGCCTACTGTAATTGCAGTTAGTCCACTTCTGCCTTAAACTGAATATATAATGCCAGACATATCTCAGGAGATTATGATTGCAATGTGAACTAGAAGGCATTTGAACAACTTCAAAGTTGTAGATACCAGTATCTAGATCTCGATAGTAACAGGACAAATAGAAGCCTGTATTCTGCAATAAAAATTAGTATCTAACCCAGAGATACTGTCTTGGCAGAAAACTAGATTCTGCAGGAAGCGTTCTGCACTGGCTGGAACTTCCTCTGTTTCCCCGTCAGTCCCGTTCAGGACAAACACAGGAACAGACTCAAACGTATGCTGTTCATCTAGAATGGTCCGCATGGTTTTGTTTTTCATCCTCTTCAAAGAAAGAGGGCTTCAACACATATATACAGCTTTTTATGTTTTGATCATGTGGCTTGGGTTTTTTGTCAAAATGAATTATTTTGCCAAAAAGAAAATGTCTAAATGGTAGAGGTAGTGACTGTACTGACTGATAGTTGTCTTTGGAAAAGCAATGTGTTGCCTAATTAGTAAGGATGGCTGTTCACAGTTAATTTTTCATTCGGACTAAGAAATTACTGCTTTAATGCTCACTAATACTATTTATTAGTGAAACTTCATCTTTTACTGCAGTTACAAATATGTGGGTTAGTGGCTTGCTTAAATGTACATAAAAGAGCTGCCACAAAAAAAGGTACCATATGTACTTCTTTAATATGAAGGCCAGGTACGTGCTTTTATTTATTTATTTAATTTTTATTCAACGGGAGCCTGTCTGTGGTGTAACACTGTCACTCCACCCACACATACCATCATGTCATTATCTTAATGATTTCTTTCAGACTGTGTGGGATTCAGTTCGACTGTTTCTTTAGAAATTTCTTTTAGACTGCATCCCACATAAGAAAGTGAAGAGGAAGAATGCTTTTTCTGTGAATAGAAAAAACCAATCATTGTCACTTTCTATTTTGAATTTCTAATAATCTCTTTTGAATTAATGTCATAGAGATGTCTGCAATCTGAAGGAGAAGCCTGTTGCTTCGCTTGTATACCTCAGTGATAGCTGTGCTTTTATCTGGAGGAAAAAAGCGATTAACGTCCTCTGTTACAGGCGTGCATGTGGGTGAAGAGTTCTAGTGTCAAAATGGGAAGCTGGAAATCTTTTAAAATCCATGTGGAAACTGGACATTGAACAATGAAAGATGCGCTTTCTGATAAAAAGTGGTATTGGGGTGTTCCTGTAAGAAGCCCTGCATACGTGAGAAACAGATGCACTGAAGTACTGACATATCATTCATATATATATATATATATAAAAATTTATCTTTGGTTGCTGACTCCCCATCTCTGAAATGTATACATGGTAGTGTCATTCTGGAGTATGGTAGTTGTTTTGCACTTGACTAGACAAAGTAGTGATTTTCAAGGTCTCGCTGATGTCGCTGCCAAGGAACAGAGGCATCTTACTGATCTACCAACACGGCTCCTACATATTATAGAAAATTAACTAAGATAGCCTTCTGTGATACTTCTCCCGAGCAAAGGACTTGCTCCTGTTATGTTTCTCTCACTAGATACAGTGAAGTGATTTGCGGATTACTAAAATGTGCATAGTAAGATTAGTAATGGACTTGACGAAGTTTCTTCCCTTCCTCTTGCCTTATTGGTTAAGGCAACTGTAGTTAGGATTTGCGTGTCTCTATCGGCCCATTTCAGTTGCTAAGCACGAATGAGATTGTCTTCAGCTTTAATGATGTTAGACGAGTTCAAATCCCATCAATTCTGTCAGTATTAATTGCTGTATCTGAATGGAAACAGCTGTAACACTTGAAGACTCTCTCGTGCAAGTCAATGAGATTCTCTTTTTTCAGTGTCTCCCATTTTAATGCACTTGATGAGATGCAACAATTGGTACATTTAGAATCCGGGTGTTGCTGTTGCATTCCAAGTGGAGGGACTGTACTGTGTCCTGTGTAGAAGAAACAAAAATACCAAATAAAAAGCCTAATTGCAGAACAATGTTTGCCTAGGGTAAGTGCCCGAACTTTTCTTTTTCAGAAGTAGAAAGGTCACAGATAAATGTAAAAAGTATACGGCCACTGTAATTTTGTAAGACTGCTTCCTCGCACCTTCATTATGAAAGCAATTTGAGAAATAAGAAGTGTAAGCTAGGAGGAAACAACGCCAGTGTGATCATCAGCAGAGGCTTTTTTAGCTAGCTTTGCTAATTTGGGAGTTCCTTTTAASTATCTTCTTACATCTGTAAATTTTCCTAATCAAATCGAATACGGTACGTGAAGTTGAGTACTTTTGTATGTGTTGTTACAAATGTTTGCAACCAAAAAAAAGCAGCATTTAACATTGTAAATGCAGTAATTTGTTTTAGCGAGTGTAGAAAGTCCGTTGAAGGAAGCAGTTAATAACTGCTTCTTGGTGTCCCTCTTCCGAGAGGTAACTAGAAATAGCGTCCTTTGTACGTGGAATCCTTCTGCTTGCCCCTCTCTCTGCAGTTTTTCTGAAAGACATACCTAGTGCAGAGGGCCTTGGTGTTTCTACGTGCTGCTTGTACTTCTTTTGTTTAAACAAACCCACGTGCTTTATTTGTTGCCATTTTATTATGCTTTTCAGAAAATTTCAAAAGAACAATAATAATTTGTGAGAACCAGTGGCTTTTAATTTGTACCCTGAAGGTTACTAGAGATCGTATCATGAATGCCCTGTCATGAAATAGGACCTCACTGAAGTCGACAACGTATCTGTATCAGAAAGGCATTGAGATCCATTTACTTCCCATTTTAATCTTGTGGGGATGAAGTAGCTTGGCAGCTGTTCATGTAGCTTTATAGTGAAGGACCAAAGTTGTTTGTGGTTTTTTTTACTTTTTACCCTCTGCTTTACAATCTTCACTTATGTTCTGTGTAGCTTACCTGGATATATTTGTAGATCTAACTATGCTGGTAGTTGCCTTCTAATTTAAGTATAGCACAGACTAGAATCTGTGTATGATTGCCACCCCACCCGAATCGTACGATGTATCAGTTTTTCATTATTTTAGCCTGGGGCGGGGAGTTTAACACAAGCAGCAGTCAGACTATAGGTATGTCCTCTATTTTAATTTCCTTCTGTAATTTGATTTCAGAGATCAGCCTAAGTATTTCTGTTGATCAGCAAAACCCCCAAGAGTTCCGATTTCAGCACACCTCTCCATGTGAGGCAGTTCGGCGCTCCTACTGATAACAGAGCAGTAGCACAGAGCCGTGTATTCTCCAAAGAGTACATCGCACTTTCGTTTCAGGTCATGGCCTTCGCCAGGCAAGGAGAACCTCGTAACTAAGGATCTCTTCTATTTGTGAAGTTTGTATTCGTGATAGATATCTCAGGTCCTTCCCTAGCCATCGTGTTTCATAATTGAAGATATAGGGGGGAAAAATCCACCTGACACCTAATAAGGAGTAGAATGCTTTGCAGCCACTTTGGTATTAAACTGTATGGAGTATAAAAAGAAGTTTATTGGTCACTGCTCTGTTCTTTATTTATAAAATCAGTGAATAACGTAGGTTGGTAAGGATCCCTAGAGGTTATCTGGTCTAACCCCCTTCTCGAACACGGTCCAATTGAATCACATTGCTCAGGGATTTGTCAAGGTTGGAACATCTTCAAGGATGGAAATTCCACAACCTTTTTGAGCAACAAGTGCACGGTAAATAATTATAATAACAATAAAGGAAGAAAAATCTTTACATCTATTTTGTATTTCCAGTGTTTCAGCTTGTCTGTTGCCTTTCATGCTGTCTATGCATATCCACCCGTTAGAGAGTTGCAGACAGCAATGAGATCTCCCCTGAGCCTTCTCGTCCTAAGGGTGAACAAACCCAATTATCTCAGCCTCTCCACGTGCCTCCAACTCTAACCGTCTTGGTGGCCCTCCATTAGACGCAGTTCATTATGTCAATGTCGTTTGTGTACTGGGAAGCCCAAAAGGGGACATAGTACTCCAGGTGTGATCTCACGAGTGCCAAATGCAAGGGAAGAATCGCTTCCTTCAACCTGCTGGCTGTCCTATGTCGTGATGCAGTTGACCTTTTTTGCTGCAAGGGCACATTGCTTATGCACACTCAATGAGCAAAGGCCACTAACACGGCTATAACAATTTTAACAGAGTCAGAGGCTCAGAAGATGCAGGTGAGTTCTGACCTCTCTTAGTCCCCTGCGCTACCTTCCGTCATTGTGGCCATTTAGCTGTCTTCTGAGAATTATTCCTAATGTATTCTTCAGAGTGACAGAGCGTGGGAATTGTTGACTACTTGTTTGGTTGTCAGTGAAATTCACCTGCTCGGTTCTTGCTTTTATTTTTTCATCATCTAACAATGATTATGGATGCCAAGCAAATGTTCAGTGTCAGCAAATAAGAATGCATATCCCACTCTTYTCTCCGTGCTTGAGAAGAACAAGCATCAGCTTGGTGTTCTCTCCCACTGAAACGCACTTTGATGACAAAAGCTTTTTCTGTTCTTTTTTGGCTTGGATCAAAAATGAGTGTTTTAGGGAAGAGTAAGATCAAAGGATGCTTTGTTTTTTCATTCATCACAAAGTGAGAATTACTCCTCTTTACCAGAACAGTGGTAGACAAATATAGACGCAAAAAGGAGGTATCAAAGACTGTCAAAATATGCATCAATCAAACATTTTGTGTTACAGCAACCAAAGCCCGTTTCTGGAAGGTAGAAGACAAAGAAGAAAAAGGAAGTACAAATTAGGCAACCAGCTATTTTACCTCCTCCAGATTTAATTGCAGACTTTTGTACAAAATAGCATTCTGTTACCTGAAAGTGATTACTTTCCAAAGTCAGTAAGGTGTAAACTCAGAAGAAGGATGACGTAGCCCAAATGTAAATGGAATCATGAAAATAAAGTTTTTAACTGGCCTTCTTGAAGAAAGGAGCTATGCTACTGGTTGAGCAGGTCATTTCTGTTGTCATCTAATGTGACTGAATAACTGGGACCTACAACGAACTGTTAGTACAGCAATTTGCAAATGACTGTTACGGGTCTGAAGATTCAAAGTTATCCTCCTTTAATTTTTTAATCCTGTTAAACTTAGTTGTATTCAATAATGATTGTATTCTTTATGGCATGGATTTTTAAGCATCTTGTAGCCCACTCTGGCTTTTACGTTTGGGAATTTATTGAGAATATAATGTGCTATATGAAAATTCACTACACTCATAAACAGTAATGAAATACGAACATTGATCTCCCATCTAGGAATTATTTATGTTGGCATATCAGTAGGATCAAGGTTTTGGAAAGCAGGAACCGGACTAAGTCGTGCATCCTGTCTGTCGAGGCTGTGTTTAGGTGCTCTGGTTAGGCTGTGCACTTGGGTACTCCACATTTTGTGCGTTTTCAAGGCTTGCATCTGTTTTCAGCCGTTCAATACAGCACCTGAATATATGAAGATTTGCATTTAGCTGTGAAAGTATGCCTGTGTATTCCATAAAAGAGAGATGTTAGAGTATAGTACAGGAAAGGTCTTCCTGTTTCTTTGAGTCCACTCTCTTGTTTTGGCAGAGACAGGCAGCCAAGTTTTACCATTTTATTTAAAAGCTCATCAATCATCATCTTAAAAATAGAGCACCTGTCTCAGTTACTTTACCAAAAACTGTTTAATTACACCGGTTTTATGATTGTTAGAAAACTTCTCCTGATTTTAACCCTATATTTATTCACAGGTATTGTATGCTTATTTATTATAGTACCAATATTGTCCCTTACAACTCTCCTCTATGGAGAGCACGGTTTATACTCCTTGTCTTCAGTATTTATTTGCATCTTAAATTTTGCTTGGCCAAGCTAAACTGACTTTGCTTCTCTGAGAAGATATGACGAGTAAGTGAGTGGATAGCCTAGTAGCAATTTTCTGCTCATATTGCTGTTTCAATTCCCTTTTCTGAACGTGAGTGACCAGAACTGTGTACGGTACGAGGAGGGATTTTACTGCTGTACGTAAGGATATTGCTGTCACCCTATTTCAAATGCATTCCAAGGCTGTGGCAGCATCCTGCCAGTGACTCATTCTGGACTGTCATCTTTGGGTTATAACAAAACGGTTTTATTTCTTTTTTTAACCACTTCCTGCTATTAAACCACTGGTTGTACAATGAAATCCTAAGCGTGCAACCATGCGGAGTTGCTTCTGTTACTGGTCCTCTGGATCATACAGTTCTTGCCTCGTACTATTAATGCCTCTTAAATTATTTTAAGTGGCACTTTCACTAAACTATTCCTACTTTCTCGACAAAGACAACTGAAAATTTTCTAGGAAAAAAATCTGCCATTAAACTGATTAAGGTACTCTGCTTCCAGTGATACTCTCCTTCCAACTCAGTAATCCTCTTTCTAGCAAAAGCAGAAAAAGCAAGCCACTCCGGCACTTGGGTACACCTCTGTTGTGCTTTGACCTACGCTTAAAGACCCTTTTCCCTTTTTAGCATTATTGTATTCTCCTTTCTTACATCTGTCTTAGGTTGCAATTCTCAATTTATCCTGAACTGTTCTGAACTTCAGCCACAATTTTCCTTGCTGGTCAGTTCCCTTTATTCTTGCAGTTTTACTACTTACTCTTGACATCCTTAACCAATGTATGGCATCTTGCGCAATAAGCTGCTGCTCTTTGCTTTTATTTTCTAGTTATGATTGCTCTTCCACGACATCCTTTTTATTCATGTAATGATTTGGATGGACAAACCTTCCACTTCAGTTCCTTCACCTTGCTGCTCAAGACCTCTTGTGTTTCTGTACAAGTATTTCAGTTATGCCTCTCTGACTTCTCCCTGTCAAGTTAATTTAAGATGCACGTTTTCACTTCTGACATCTCCTTTCCCATCTTGCTTTTTCTAACAGAGTCACTGGAGGTGAATTGTTTGAAGATATCGTTGCAAGAGAATATTATAGTGAAGCAGATGCCAGGTAAGTCATTTGTTTTTCTAATGTTGCCTTTAATTCTAGGATAGTTACTTAAATATCTCATGGTGTTTGGCATCAGTTTCACTAGCACAGGCTGTGAGACTCCAGGATTTCTCCTAGAGTTCTCTTAGACTTGGAAGGGCACAGGTTGGTGTTTTGAGCTCACGACTGTGTGGTGGAGAACTCGTATGAAGTCTTGATGTCTGCTGATCCGAAAAAGCTGAAATTGGATCTCAGTTTGTTAAAATCTTTGTAAACTTGTGAAGTTGTTAAAATCTCACCCAGTTTTCTCCTCTGCAAACTGGACATAACATTTCAGCTATCTCATCTAGGGATTCTTACATTTGCTGATCGAAGTTTGAAATACATGTTGGTCTTGAAAGAATTTTACATTAAATACAATTTTTGTTTTCGGTCCAGAAGAACTAATTTCGTTTTCACATTTAAACATCTTTGTTGTGTTTCATCAATAAGTAATTATACTGTGCATCTCATAGTCTGAGCTCAAATATGAAATCTCTAGCAATTTTCTGCAAGTGCTTGTTGAAAAACTTGAAGAATAAGTTGACGACTATCATAATTTGCATGCTGACATAAAGTATCAGGGCCATTTTTCCATCTCAGAATCTGTTTGCCCTCATAAAATAATAAATCTTAAATATTTTCATATACTTATGAATCTTAAACATTGTGGTCAATTACTTTAAAGAAAACGTGTTCTACCACTACACTCTTCACAGAAAATTTATCTCAAATTTAAAGAATCCACATGTTTTTGTGTGTTCATAGTCACACACCACCATTGATACATATTTAGTACATATAATTTTCAGTTATTCCTTTACATTTGGAATTAATTGGCTGATGACCGGAAAGCATTAAGTGCCCCTAACAACAGTGGTACGATAATAATGAACAAACAAGAAGTTACTTTGAATATTAGGAAGCTTCCACTGTTAATTGCTCTTAACAAATTTCTGTAGGAATGGTAGAAACATCATTACTTTAAGCATTTAAATGTGGAACACCACATAGCAAAACGCACCGTAGAAGGGAAGACAAAATTAGTAATTTAGGTGGGGTGGAAGGAGAGGAGCTATGTTTTAAAAACTTTTTGAATGCTTTTTTGCCAGCTGTGATTCAAGCAAAATTTCTAATATTGATGCCAAAGGCCAGCATATGGTGTCATTGTGTGTTTTTAAGATACTTGTGATTTAAAAGGAAAAATTGCAATGATTTTTTTTTTCTGTTCTAGAATTATGACATATTGGAAGGGGCTGTGCATATATATATATGGGCTGTATATATATATGCATTTTATATATTCAGTAAAAACTTGACCAAATAAGTGAAATATCTAGTTATCATGCATCTCTGTATTTTTATATATTTATATATATATATTCGTGTGTGTGTATATATATATATCTATATATAGTGCGTGTGTGTGTGTATCCCTATAGAAATAGTTAACAGACTTTATAGATGCATATCCTAGGACTGTTAATACTGGTCTGCTCCTGCAAGCCCTTGCTCACGCAAGTAGTCCTTGTGAGTTGTGAACTACTCGCATAAGAAAGGGTTTTCAGGCTTGGGCTCCAGTTACTGATTTATGACCATTCCTTCTGAATTCCATGGTCAAAACATTTTGGATGAGCAGTATCAAATCCTTGGCCCTTGACTACTATGTATTACTTACAGTCACTGACTTCTGCCACGAGGATATCTTTAAAAAAAAAAAGTACAAGCTCTTGTGGTGCTGAGAAACACCTGAAAAAGTTGCAGTGCTCTAAAAGATGAATACTTTAGTTGTGCTTTTTGGCATCATAGGCTGGCCAAAACTTGCAAACCTGGGCATGGAAAAATAGGTGCTAATTAAATTATGTAAAGCACCAAAATAAAACATTTGTCTACATTTTTAATGTGGATTTCCATCTCATGAGTGACTCCTACCTAAACTAGTGCTTGAGGATATTTTAAATGAAAACACATGCCACCTTTTTGAATGACTTGGCTTTATTCTACTAAGAGTTTTTAAGAAACCATTAGATTCAAAATGAGAAATGTTTTGCTTTTCTTAGCTTTTGACTTTGTTTCATTTGTTTTCTGCGTATCACTTCATTTTGAACATTTTCTTGTTTCAGCACTTGTTGTAATGTTAACTTCACTGTAAAAATTTAAAAAACCCAAAACATACGACTAACTGTTTTATTGCCTCCACTTTATTTTTCCTATAGCAGTTTTTGGAAAAAGCTTCCATACTGCTGAATGAAAATACAATCTAATGATTCTGTCGCATAGGTGTCATATGTTCCATGTTAAATGTCTTTTTCGGTTTGTTTTTGGATTGGTTTTTKTTTGTTTGTTTTGCTTTGTTTTTTGGATGTGTTAGAGCTGGAAATATCTCTATATTCAACATTGTTTTGTTCCAGTTCAATGTGCAATCAAGACTTGTCAGGAGATGTAAAATTGGTTTTGTTCTTTATATTTTTTTTAAGTTTTATTTTATTTTGTATTTAATGTGATTATGTGCCTTTAAAATGTTCTCCCTTCCATTCTGCCCTTGTATCTTTGCAGTCATTGTATACAGCAGATTCTAGAAAGTGTTAATCATTGTCATCTAAATGGCATAGTTCACAGAGACCTGAAGGTCAGTATCTGGTGCCCATCAATTGGATTTAAGAGTTTGGGGTTGTTTTTTTTTCCGCTGGGTATGGGCAGAGGGTGGGTTGTCTGCCATGTTCCCTTGCCTATCCTACTCACCCTCAAAACGACTAGACGAACAAATAATGCATGACGCCTCTTTCCAGTTTGCAAGTCTACAGGCCTAATATACATCATGGCAAAAGGGGGAATGGTTGCCAAAAAATCTGTCTCCTTCCAAGGCGCTGGATTTATCCCATGCTGTCGAACGTGTCTGGTGTTCTATTAAGGGTGTCCATGTATCGCTGTGTACGCACATGGAGGTGAACTTTGGCTGTGATGTATGTCAGCTTGCAGATTTAAGCACCACTTCTGTTCTGAGGCCCCRGGTTGCAGTAGCAGAACAACCGGTCGCACACTGCTGCATTAGAGTATGACGAACCCTCAGGCAAGTGATGCTAATTGCCGACTAAATTGGACCGCGAGAAGTTAATAATTTACCTAAAACACCTTGCCCGGAGCGGGTTTTTTTGTTACCTCAATGGCCGCTACAATTTCTAACGCCTCTGAGAGAGCTCTCAGTAAGGAAAGGAGGAAAAAGTCCAGAGGATGCCAAACATTTAATACGACCTCGCCAACGAATTGTTGGCAAAATCTGTACGCTTTTCCGACAATTTTCCTTTTAAAAATTGTCATGAAAAAAA
>JAYKAV010000778.1:4121215-4132385 GCA_035582835.1 Phoebastria nigripes
CTTCACCTATGCACAAGAACGAAGCGCTAGCGTTCACTGGAGAAAATCCGCTAAAGGCTTGCCAATACCTAGCTGTCCGGATCTGGGCTGTGAAGACAGCCGTCAGAGTCTGCTGGCGTCTGTTGTCAGTACCAGGGAGAGCAGTAGTTGCTTTTCCTGCATTCAGTGTATTCGCTGAATGCACGATCTTCCTCTCTGTCATCCAGAGCTTTTGGGGCAGGGTCTGGGGGGAACTTTCCGTCTCTCACCAGCATAACTTGGAGTGCTTCTGGGAAGCACACTAGCATTTGCACGGCACGCATTTTAGTGAGGAAAGGCCAGCTGCTATGAGATGGCTGGCACAAAGACCTCTCTTTCCTCCAGATGATGACTGGGCTACAGAACATCTTTAGAAAGCAGGAATTCCTACAGTGTTCTCACCATGATCACCTGAGGAGTGGAGTTCCTTCCAGACAAATGGTAGCATTGGGATAGAAGCTTCAGAAAGAAAACTCCTGTGTGGAGAAGAGCATCATTACCTCTTTCTTAACCATGTACACATCCAAATGGCTGGAGATGTCTGCTGCAGAAGTGCTCTCTGCATTTCAAGCATGTTGGCATGGAAAGAAACAAGTAAAGATCATTTTCTTTTACTGAGAAGCTCAGAGAGACAAGTCTGTCTCAAAGCTGGTAGCAAACTAGCCTTGTGGCTAAGGGAGAGGACTTAATTTGGGCACTTGGGCTTCAAGTTCCTCAAGTAAAAGAAAATTGTTTCTTTTGAAATCAAATGGAAGTGCACTGTCTGAAATATCAGATCCTTTACAAAGGCAGAGAAAAAATGGCAGGTGGGCTAAGGCAGTGAAACACGTTAATTCCTTCTGGCACAGCTTCTTTGTCTCTTCTTTTCCTTTCTGCATGACTTATGGGGAGCAGGAATTTCCTCCCAGGATAGGAGTTTTCTAGTGGTTATCATTAGTAATAATGTTGGAATCAGAATGCCGTCATCTTTCCTGCAATCCTTCACTCCCAAATAAACAACTGTTATAGTCACTGTCTGAATTTATAAAGTCTCTATTGTTGTCCTATAGGAACATAAAGGGTTATGCTCTGAAAGCTCAGAGAGCATGATGGATTTCAAAGACACGCACCCAAAATTCTCTACCCATTTTGCGCTTCTGGGTTTTCCTGTGTCACGGTTGTACAACAGGAGACTGACAGGTCTCTAGCCAATCCATAAATCTTGCGTGGCAGCCGGATAACATGGAACAAGTTTACATGAAAGGATGTCAAATTTGTCCAGCTGCTCCGGCGATTCCTGCCCTCACCGTACGTGCAGTACTATGCTTCTAACGTGAAAAAAAAATGAAAAAAAAGGATCGTAGCCATGCAAGCTGACAGAATAAGGAATGCTTTCTAGTACTTTTCATACATTCACACAAAATAACTTTTTCTTTGGAAATGCATTAAATCGAGCTGTTCCCTGCTCCAAACCACGTGTGGATTTCTTACTCTGGCAAATCCAGGATGAATTGGAAAAACAGTGTGAGAAAAAATGTTTTTGCCAGGCTGTAGTACCCAGTTTCATTTCTGAAAGTGAAAACTTCAGGAAGCAGAAAACCATCCTTCTTCAGTTACTGCTTTGTGGCAAAAGAAAAAAAACAGTGTGTGAAATGAAAGACTGTGGTGAAATCCTAGCAGAGCTCTCTGTACCGAAAAGAAGATGCCGAGGCCCAAGACCAGAGCTACAAGACAAGTAGAAGACGGTTATGGCCTGGCATGGATCCTTAAACTGCAAAACTTGATGGATTTTTTTTCCGATAACTCAGACCACAATCTGATGGCATGTTTGGGGCTGGGGAGGGCAATGACAGGAGGAGATTGTGGACAATCTCATTTTATTTACCTGTGCTTTTAGCGTAATTTAGTAGCAAACAGAGAGGAGCTTTTGCAGCCTCTTACGACCCGCAGGAGTGCTTGTTGCTGCTCTGTTTGTAATCCTTGGTATAAGTCAGAATGGTGGTGGATCCTAGATCCAGAAAAAATTAACATGTTAGTGGCAGTCTGTCTTTAACGGATGGTAGAAGTGCACTTCCGTGTAGGAATTTCAGTTCTTGACAGTCAGCAGCATTGCTGCTTTTGTGAAACTCTATGATTATGACCTTCTTGCATTCCCTGTTGAAGTTAAATTAAAAACAAACAAACAAAAAAGCAGATGCTCTAGTTATATTCAAGGAAAAACACACAGAGGCGTAAGTACTTAATCTCTAAGAATTAAAGACCTTTGGAAAAACAAGGCATAAATCATGTTAATTTATTTGTAAGTAATTTTAGTAGTTAAGACTGCCATTCTACATGCTTGACTGCAGCCAGTCTACCGGTAACACAAGGTGACACTATTGAATCCAAAGTATGAGTCCTGAGTGGCCCATGCTGGGCTGTTAATGTTTTCCGAGTAATTGCAGTCATTCTAAGTTCATGCATGATAATTATCTAGTATGCCTCTCGTCATCCTGAAATGACAGCTGCATGTTGTTGAAGCGCATAGTCCCACACAACGTTGCCCAAAAGGCTGTTGTCTTTGGCGGAGGAGTAAATCAGGAAATGTGCTTCAGCTTCGGTTGAAACATACTCACCTATGACAACRGTATTTCTGCAGAGCACTTTGATTGGCAGAGTAAAGACACGTAATGGAATTTTAAAAGAAAAATCCCAAGGGGACCAAAAAAAAAAMAAMCCAMCCAACCAAAAAAACCCAGCAGGAGAAAACACAAAACTACTATTTTGAATGGAATCGCGTATTGGGAAGTGGTGTGCACTTGGTAGGTTAGTGCTTGTGTTTCAACCAAGAGGGTGAGGGATTTCACTGCTGAAGGTCACAACCAAATAGGATCATCCATTGCTGTAAGAGGTTTATACAAGAAGTGCATTCCAGGAAGTAACTTCTCTCACTCTGATGATAGGAAACCTTCAAGAACTACGTGACTCTATGTTGTAGTGTAGTTAAATGACAAGCAGTGTGACATTGCTTAAATCAGTGTTGATGAACCTAGAGAAGAGCCCTCAGCTATTCAGTGTTTGAGACAATGTCGTTGAAGTGGTTACTGATAATTTAAGTGAATATAAAGATTATATTTTATTCTGAGAGACCTTAATCTCAGTTTTTAAAAATGTAGAAATAGAAGATTCGTCAAGTAACTATTGATGAAAGRTTTTTAATATTGTCTTTCCTATGACATAGCAACAAAGGGATGAGTGAGAGAACRGTGTTTGTAAATTGCTGAAAAAATGTTCCTTTACAGTTGGGTGAGAGGGAAGAAAACACCTTTAGACTAAAGAGTTTCTCAGGGCCAGTTGTGTTGTTAATTAATAGAAGTATCACAGTGGTTGAGGTCTTAATTAGGCTCAAGCATATTTTGACAGATGTATTGAAGAGAGCCTTTGCTGAAAGAAGCTTATGATCTTAATTGTTTCCAAGCTCAGTACCTGCATGGGATTAACTGTAATCACATAAATAGTCCCTTRGAAACCTATATGATTGCTGCTGGGTTTAAAATGAAATACACGTTTAAGAGTTTGCAGGATTGGGTCCCCGGTGCCCAACTGGATATAGTGAATTCCCTTGTGATAGATCACTACAAAAATTRCTTCTGGAAAAGTCACAGCAATAACCCTTAAAGTGAGGTTTTGTTATTATGTAAATGTAGAACAAAACCTTTTCTAAAAATAATGGAGATAGAAGAGAAAGAGATGGCAAGAAAATACCACAGAGGTCACAGTTCTCTGAAATAATCTGTTGAATTCTACAGTATTTTGTAAGGTGTTTTTTTTTTTTTTTTTTTTAAAGTTAAGGTTCATAGAATAAAGTTATCTTTGGACAATTTGCATTTGATGGATTTGCTAAATGAAGTTAAAAAAATACATTATGAACAGTAGAATGAACACCATTGTTATGTTCAAATCCTTTACTTTTAACTGTGTGAGTGTACTGTAGCATTTGATTTCAGACGTGACCAACATACCTAAAAAAAAAAGCAAAGTGGGAACCTTTGCAAACTTGTATTGTTATTTGTAATAGGTTCTCTGCAAGCACAAACGTGGGAATGCTGGTTTTGCTGGAAGATTTGCAATGTAAATACACCTGCCCTCTAAATACAAATACAATAATACGTCTGTTATCGTTACGCTGTCATGCAAAACACATTTATGTTTGACAATTATAGATGCCTAATCCTGCAAACTGCATAGGTTAGACTAGGAATCAAAGAATACGTGTCTTCTGGGGTTTTTCTGCAGCATTTTTCCGGTAGTGAGCTCTTAGGAGTCTCTGAATTGTCCTATCACGCAAACAGGTGTCGCAGTTCCATATGACCATTCTGGCCGACCTCCTTCTCTAGTAGATCTGCGCGCTGTCCTTAGTCTTGCTGTCATGGGATCATGAAGGCTGTTTACAGGCCTGGTGGTTCTTTCCAAGTAGGAATGGAAAGTGCAGTTTTTGCAATTTCATGGAGAAAACGCATGGGTTTTTTCTCTTTTTCACTCCTCTAAGTATTTGTTCTCTTCCAGACTACCGTAACTAAAAAAAAAGTGAAAACCTGTCTAAAATATATTTACTTATCTTTTCATCTCAATTTTTTTCTCTCTCTGAATAAAGCCTGAGAACTTACTTTTAGCTAGCAAATCCAAGGGAGCAGCAGTAAAACTGGCGGACTTTGGATTGGCTATAGAAGTCCAAGGAGAACAACAGGCTTGGTTTGGTAAGTAAGTATTTTATTTTTGCCTCACCATTTATTCAGCGTAGCCGTTAAGCCTCCCAAACCACCCAGCGCTCACCCTAGTGYAAAACATGCAGCTGTGTGACTACTTGATACGTAGTTTTAAGGGGTATTTTGTTCATAGTTCAGTCTCTACAGCTGACTACACTTTAGACCTTTGTCTCCAGGAAGAACGTTGTCTGTAATTCTCACCAAATTAAACAGAGCTTGGCAGCAGACCTTATTTGTTTAAAAAAAAAAAAAAAAAAAAAAAAAAAAAAAAAAAAAAAACAAGAAAAAAAAAAACCAAACAAAAATCCCCCAACACCTCAAAAGTGACCTGTGGCTACACTTCCAAATCTCAGAGCTCGCTTAGACAAGAAGTGGCTCTGCCTCGTAGCCTCCTCTTCACTAGCAAAGGTAAATCACCTTACCAAACAACATAAAATAAATTGGCGAAGGTCTCTTTTGTTGGCACAACTGTGTTCATACTGGGGATTTTGCCAGCAGTACTGGTACAGGGTAGGATGGAGGGAGRGGGTTTTTAAATTCATGCTTCTAGTAAATACAGCTTTACAAATGTCCCTTTTGCATGTAGTCTAAGCGCCATTGACTTTCTTGACCCTGAAACTTAGGTTTCCTGATTCCTGGCTTGTCCTAGCTTTTGTCAGCCTGTAAGTTTGACTGAGATGTAGGAGCACACAAGCCCCTTCTCCCCTGCTTTCCCTTGTGTATCTATAGGAAGGAAATATGGGTGTAGAGCCTGGGAGGGAGATGGGTGGTTTCCAGTCAGGTGCTCGGGTGGCTGAGGAATAAAACTGTAGGTTAGTACTGCTGAGTGTACCTCCCAGTCATCAAAACATTTTGTCTGAACAGTTGTCTGTCAACTGGAAATACCTGAAAATTTTATTCTGCAGCACTTTGGAATGTGACTTGAACAAAAAAAAAAAAAGGGGGGGTTGAGTACCTGAGACTGTAGACAGTCACCCACGTCCAGATGTTGCTGTGACAGTACAAGTTATCTGTCCCAGCTGTTTATATTGCTGTCCTAGAGGTGACTGCCCCTTCACCATCTGCAAGTAGAACTGTTCATAAAACTGTTCTTTGACCCACTGAGGTCAAAATAAGCTGGCTTATTAAAAATGTACAATCATTAATATATAAGCAACTCACATAGTAGATTATGGAGAGCATAAACCCAGGAAGGTAAAGGGTGGTTAAAAGCATCTGGAACCTTGCACAATAGTCTGGAAGAGGTTGTCTATCCACAGCTTACAAACATCTTCTGAAGGTGGGACTGGAGTTTCTCAGCCACTTGAGTGATTTTGAAAACATGATCTTCATCTGGAAGGGCTCAAGAGTATGCTTGCTTGATGGTGAAGGTGACAAAGATGTATGGGAATGCGGAAGCAAACTCCGTGTGTGCATGTGACCACCAGAAGAGAGCATATTCTGTGCTTCAGACCTGCTCATGAGATGTTGGAAAGGGAGGGTGTCCGCCCTCCTGAAGGTGGCAATTGACGGTGTAAACCAGGTCTCCAGAATCGGTACCTGGAACGTATCTGACGTGTCCTGTACAATGCTCCACTTCAGGTTATGAAAAGAGGATGGGGGGTAGTGAGTTAAATATTATGCATTTCTCTCCCATTCCACTAAACTATTCCTTTTTTTTGTTAATTTAAAAAAAAAATTGCTACTTGCAGATTGATTGTTACAGTTAATGGATGCCCAAAGGAAAATGGTGGAAAAGATTTAATACTGGTCATTTTAAATAATAGGACATGTACAAACGTGATGCGTCTATCTCGCATACCACCCTCGTTGAACAGATGTGAAGCACAGGACAAAATTTATTGTAAATCCCAGGAGGAAAAAAATACAGAATAAAATATTTATAGCAGCTACCTATTCTCACAGCAGCTAGAAGGTGCAGTTTAAAATTGAACAAAGCGATTGGGAGCTTGCTGTCAAAGCTTAGAATAAAAGCACAAAGGATTTTGTGGAGGCAGTGGGTTGAGAGATTGAGTGTTTGAAATCTAGGATATAACTCCATGTGGATGCACAGGGAGTACTGCTGGACATATGTTGGTAGCTTTATAAGCTAGCCTGTTGTTTTAAATCCCAGCCTTTATATAAATGGATTTCAGTAATCCACAAAAGACAGAGGAGATTGCTCTTGCACATTAATAAATAGACCAGTACAAAAGGAGTGGAGTAGAAATAAGGCAAAACACAAGTGA
The DNA here is from genome assembly GCA_035582835.1 of Phoebastria nigripes. NCBI lineage: Eukaryota > Metazoa > Chordata > Aves > Procellariiformes > Diomedeidae > Phoebastria > Phoebastria nigripes. The sequence goes on from JAYKAV010000778.1 coordinate 4,128,186, forward strand.
TTTGTTATAATGACAAAAACATCAGGTAAGCAGGAAGCCTCTCAAGAACAAAATCAGCAGAATGAACTTGACTTCAGGGATATTTTCTCTAGATGATAGATCTGTATGAATGCAGATGATGCACAGGAAGTTGCAATTCCCTGTAAAACCTCGCACTTTTATTTTTTTGGTCATTTGGTTCTTGCGAAGTGCTTGGTTTAGACTCGTAGCATCATGAGGACTGCCGTGCTGCACTTGGTAGAAAGGAGATTGAACAGAATGTCTTCAAAATATTTACGTAAGGAAGAGGTAAGCTGGCAGCAAGATAATAGAAAGTAGTCTAATTGGGGGTCTTTTTTTTAATTTGTGGTATTCGATAAGACTAGTGGGTTCTGTACCTCTTCTGGAACTTCCTCTGCAAAACCTTTCAGTAATGCTCTGTGTGCCTGCCTTCATCTTCTTATGACTGTTTTAACAAGGCAAAACATGAACTCTGATGTGCTTGACATTTTGAACTTTTTCTTGCTTCCTTCCAGAAGATTTTTCTGCTTTCCACTGGATTCTGCAGCACTTAGTGACTCATGGCGTGCTCTGATTCTAATTATAGCTCTGCATCAGTATGTTTTTCTTTCCCCTCCCCCCCCCCCCCTCTTTTTTTTGGGTGTAGTCCTCTGGTGAGATTGTCGCTTTTCTGCTTAAACCATGGCTCTGCCTCAGCAGGAAACTGGCTAGAGCTCTTGTGTGTTTGGATACAACGGGATACTTTCCGGGTTTGCATGTTTGTAAAACAAACCCGTTCCTTGCCTGTTTGTAGAAAACCTTACAGGGTTTAGTTGAAACACCCAACCCTGCTAGCAGGTGTTTAATGTACTGGGAAAGTGTCAGGCAGGCTCCACTGACTCACCCGGGCAGGTGACTCATTGCCCCTCGCTGAAGTCGGTGGAAGGACTGCGCTTAACTCRCTGGTAGCTAGATTTAGTCCTAGTTGCATCTCCTCTTAATAAATTAAGTCCAGCCCTGCAACTAGGACTAAAATATGCACCACTTAAGTCATTTGAGTAGCTTCACTGAACTAGTTTGCTAGTTGCATTAAATTTAGGTTGTATACAGTTAGTCTTTTGGATCCAGCTGTGCAGGACGAGAAGGCTACTGCCCTGTACTTACTCTCAGGTGCTTGCTCTTGCCCCTTGCTGCCACCTTCTCCATATCTTCTCACCAGGCTGCTCGTTTGAATTCTTATTCTTGAGTCAAAGGGAGGTATGTTAGCAAAGATGTACAGCTTACACTGTTTAAACTAATATGGTTTATTCTGCCATTTTATTTTGGAATCCTTGCAGGAGTGGTGCTGAGAGGCCGTAAGTCTAGCAGGGAGGTGATGAAAGCATAGGGCAGATCTTAGAGCAGTAATCTCTTCTGCTGTGTGTTTAAGATACATCTCTCTATGTTAATTTAAGTTTATGTTGTGGGATTATAGTTAACCTTCAATCCAGGTTTGACTCAAGAGACGTGCTCACCATTTCTGAAGTTAAGTATATACGTAATCTTTGCATAAGAGGGTTTTGAGACACTAAGCTGTTTAGGCTGAGTAACATGCCATCTCGTGTACCCATGCACCACTGAACTCAAAGCACAGCATTTGTCTTGGGCCTCTGGATGCTTATTTAAATCATACGATGACAGGAGTTCAAGGTGATGCAGTCTTTTCTAGACGCTGTACAGTCACAAACAGTTTCCAGCTTTGTGAGTTGTTTTAGCTAAAGTAATTACTGCTATTAGCAATAGTTTTCTGAAAAGTACACACTCGTATTGGGATCCCTCTGACCAGTTATAGMATTACCTGATAAATAACAGTTAAGAATTTCAGTACGTTTTTTCTTTTTCATGGAAATCATGACTGTGTACTCTTCTGTGTTTGCTGCTTTAAACAACTTCAGAATATGTACTAAAACCATACCAGTTATTTCTGTTTAGACCCATTCTGTATCTTCATCAAGAGATAAAGTTAGCTAAGCACTGTATTTATTTTTGCTTTAAAGTTTATTTTCAAGTGATGCATAGTAATGTTTATGGAGCTATGGTAAGTTTGAAAGTCGAGACAACTTTAATTCCCCTTTAAAATGAACAAAAATATTAATGTAGAGCACTACAGCCAAGAAGAGATACAAAACATCGCTCTATTTAAAGTTACTTAGAACATATATTTTTCAGCTTCTCAAAGGAGCTTAAGATGTGTTTCCTGTATGATAGTACTCCTTAACAATTCATAGCTCTCATATCGGGACACTGCAAAAAACAAGCTTATTTTTCATGAAAATATTTTAGCTATATTCTCGGCAGAGAAGCTATAGTATCGTAGAATATACAGCATGTGTTCCTTCATTTCCTCCTCCCACCCTAAAATGATTGCCAGCTGCAGGGCAAAGGCTTCCTTTTTCTGTAGCTGTACGCTTCATACATTATCACCGTCTCTCATAAGTTTTGTGGAATCCAGTGTGGTATTTCAGAAATGACATGTGGTCCTTCATGAAAGCCACCAAATTCTCACCTTTCAAGAATTCGCAAGCATTTATTTTAGGCAAAGATGCTTGAAAGAACAGGCGTACTAACTGCAATGGTACAGAATGTTATTGGTCATTAAGTTTTTGCCAGTTACAGTGTCCTAAGAAAAGTCTACATTTATACCTACATTGTGCATTTCTCCTAAGAGAAAGCAGCACTGCTGGTAATGAATAAAGAACAAAGAACATAGAAATTTTAAAGGCTAGATTACTTCAGAGATGCTTTTTGTGAACTTTTCTAAGGAGGTTTCCAGAAGTGGAATGACTTCACAAAAATGAGTTTTACGGTGGAAAGATCGTATTAGACGTAGCTGTGTGAAATAGGAACAGCAAAGGCTGTACGAAGGCTGAGCCCTAAGTTGGTGGTCTTCATACTGAGTAACAGCCAGTTGTGCTCTTGTGAAAGCTAATCCTGAACATCTCTGAACATGTACTTTGCCACCATCTGGCATTGGCTGAATTGAGTTTCCACCTCTGTGTGAAGAAATTTGAACAGTGTTTTTACTTTCTTTTTTTCTTCTAAATGAGAGATCTCTCCATACGTAAGCTTTTCTTAAATCTAGCCCTACGTGTTGTTTACTCAGAAATTTGCCCTCCCCTAAGACTGAATAGGGCTTTTTAAATGCTCCTTATAGCTTAGCTTATAGCTATATAGCTATATAGCTAAGCTTATAGCTTAGCTGCCCCTCTGTATTGTTAATTAGTTCCCCATAAATGTCAGTGGAAGCACTCTGTGTGTGGTAACAGTCTTCACAGCTTTCGGCTGATGGACTCAGAAATCCCATGCAAGTCATGTTTACGGTCTCAATTTTTATAGTTTGGGGCTATTTTAAAATAGTCTAAATTAGGCTAATGGTTAAAAAAAAAAAAACCCAGTAACAGTCTTTGGCATGCGTGGTGTGCATTTTCTGTCTTTCTGTATCTCCAAGGGGATCACTCGGATAATGTTTCCCACACTCCTCCTACTCTGCTACCTTTTTTGACCTTGCCCCTGAGCCAAATGTATTTGCACCTCACTACTGGATGTCTCACTACATGCAGAAGTCATGAATGAAATTCCATCAGCTGTCTTGTAATCTTTCTGGAAACCTTCCCCCRTTGCACTGTCACCAGATCCTTCACACCACTGTTGAATCTGGAGTGCTAGTGTGGATGGGTAACCAGCCGGCTTTTTGCTGTCCTCTCGACTCTACCAGATGTGGTGGCAGAAAGGGATGTGCCAAGTCTGCACAAGCGTTCCCATTATTGTTACTTCTAGGTGGTTCGCCATAAAAAGAAAAGTTCAAAATGAAGCAGTTAGTGGTCGACGGCTTGGGAAATCGTGTCCTGTGTCTTGTGGGTTGAGATGAGAATCACTTGATTTTTGCAGAGCATGTACAGCTTTTGAGAATAGTTCCCTTGCCTTTTGACAGGCTTTGCTGGTACTCCAGGATACCTTTCTCCAGAGGTGCTACGAAAAGATCCTTATGGAAAACCTGTGGATATGTGGGCATGTGGTAAGAAATTACTCTGAAAGACGATGTTCAGTCCACCGTGAAGTATTTTGAGGGAGAGAGATGATGTCCAGAATACATTATATTCTGCCTCAGATAATATGTATTTAGTAAAATTCAATATTAATTTTTAGAAGAGGTCATCGGATTTTTTGTTACTCTACCAGCTT
>JAYKAV010000778.1:4132415-4194373 GCA_035582835.1 Phoebastria nigripes
TGGCATTCTTGGCCATGTCTACACGACACACTTTCACAAAGTATTAAAAAAATAGCTGCAGGCACATGATACCTAACTAGTTAGAAAACATAACAATTCATACTGGGCCTTAGTTTTGGTTCACAAGCCGCCTAAAATCTGATCTGACCAATATACCAGAACTGCAGTTTTAAACTGTGAAACTACGTGTTTTGTGAACTGGAGTACAGAGCAGTTCTTGAAACAGTGTAGTTTAAGGTGCTGCCAAGTGGCAGCTACCTAGCTGAGAACAATCGGTGGTTTCCTTATTTTACTTCTACCCACGCTTATTTGGTTGTATTTATGAAAGCACTTTTCTTTAGTCGTAGTGAGTCATCTCTGTAAGACTAGCAGATGGACTTYTTAACTTCCTATTGACCCTATATTCATACAGATAAATTGAGTTGCCCAAATTTTCTTTGCATGAGATTAGTTAAAACACAATCTTACAGACACCAGTACAAGCCATGATAAAACCAGAGGTAAAAAATGCATTTTCCTAGAACATCCATGATCACTGAAAATTATTCCTCCAGCTAGCTAGACGTTTTCAGCGTTCCTGATCTGATGCTGTGTCAGATACTCATTATTGCCCACACTCTGCATAGGAGGTTATCTTGTGAACCCTACATTTACTATTTTCTCCAGTATGAATAGGCAGTATTTTTCAGTAGCTGGGATAATACTGTTGAGCCATTTGTTTTACACGGTTGWCAGGTGTGAAATGAATTTCTGGGGTTTGTTTCTTGAAATCAGTTAATACTACTGTGAATGTTCTGCAGGTGTCATTCTGTATATCCTCCTGGTGGGATATCCTCCTTTCTGGGATGAAGACCAGCACAGGCTTTACCAGCAGATCAAGGCTGGTGCTTATGATGTATGTACCATACTCTGTGTATTCAATTATAATTGTACCTCTAAATAGGAGTTTTATAGAGTGAAATTAGAATTATTTCCTAATTTTTTTTTGTATTGGTTATCTTTATGAGCCACTCAATATAGTAAATGTCGCTTTAGTAACATGAACCTTATTGGGATGGGAACATCCTATGCTAATTTAAATCTAATTTCCCTATGGCTGCAAGCTTGCGTTGTCTGGTCCTTGTATAAATCGTGCAAGCTTCTGTTATCCTGACAAGCCTGTTCAGACCTCTGTGAACTCCCAAGGGCCTGTGGTTTTCCTTGAGGTTTATCGCTTCGAMCAATCAGTTATCCTAAATTGTTTTTAAGAAGTCTTAAGCTTCCTAAATATACACCTTGATGCTGTTGTATTGCCCACTTTTGGAAATACAGGCTGCTGTAGAGCTTTTCAAAAGGAATAGTTTCATTAACTATGTGTATTCCAGCAAAAAGCATTACAACTGTTGCTAATAAGAACTGATGATTTGGTGACATTACAAAGTTTGCAACATCATCCATTTATATTGTATTAAACAGACAGAACGCTGTTGGTCCTCAGATTTAAGTAATTTGTGAATGATGAAGAGGAAAAGACAGAACCTTACAATTTTTAAGCTCTTATTTGAATCCAGTCCTGGATGGTGATGACTGAAAAGGGAGTTGTTACGCTATGGCCTTTTAGTGAAAACAAACTTACGGTCTGTCAAGTCTTCCTCCTAGTGAACAAGTAATCGTACAGTAACGAACAGGGTGACAGTGGGGAATTATGATTTCAGACGAGAGGGCAAGAAATGAGGAAGTGCAGAGACTGAACTATGCATCTGCATTGTACGTACATAATACATACTTGTGACGTACTGGGCCTAAATAATATCAAATTGCTATTGTCTGAGAATAAGTATTTTTAACAGTGGAAAACACAAAATCCTCAAGGTTAAGGTCTGTTCACAAAAGTGGTTTAAGAAATGGGGTTTTTTCATTCCATTATGCATTTGAGCAGACGCTTTGAGTGCGTGTATAAATACTTTGCTGAGCAGGGAGGTGTTAAATTCATAACTAGTTAGATTTATATACCGTAACTATACAGTTAGCATTAAGATTTACATTGAAAGAAAGCAAACAAGGAGTTTGAATAATAATGCTTAATATTTTTGTCTTTATTAAAAGAGAAACTAGGAGTGTATTAAGTGTTGTATGACCATATGCTTCTCAGATGACTGGAATTTGTTATTCTGCCTGCCATTGTTATTTTATGCTATGAATTTCAATTGGCATCATGTTATTGTAAATATAGAAATGCTGTGCATTTGAACCAAATAAATAAAAGCTCAAAATAGTAAAGGAGAAAAACCTTATTTATAAAACTGGCTAGTTCAAACTTTTATATTTGTGGCAAACTGCATTTTTCCCCTTAAAACTGTTTGGTTGTGCTAGCAATTAATGTTACAGAAATAGTATCGATAAAAATCCTTAGGTGAAACGGTGTAAAGATTGTACAAGATAATACACACATACGTATTTTTTTCTTAAGTTTCCCTCACCAGAATGGGATACAGTGACTCCTGAAGCAAAGGACCTTATCAATAAAATGCTTACCATCAACCCAGCAAAACGTATCACAGCATCAGAAGCACTAAAGCATCCATGGATCTGTGTAAGTAATTTCCACAGATTTAACAGGATAATTTGGCAGACAAATCAGCTTATGGTTTACTTCAGCATATAGTGAAGGTGTTCAGAGGATAATTTTTGTCCTTACTCATGCAGCTATGTAACTAGGGTAGTGTAAAATTGTAATTATACAGCTACAGTCAATAGTGTCGCATACTCAAGTCTCAGCCTGGGATAAGATTTTTGCAGAAATGAACTCCTTTGCCTTGACTTTGTGGTGCTGAAGTTCACTGCCAAAATTGGAGCATTATTTTAAATTCTCAGAGAAAAAAATGTACAAGCAAGTAACTCTGAGTTAGATAATGCTTTACCTCTTCATTTCCCTAGAACCGTTATGATAAGCATGAAATGTAAAGGCAGGAAATGAAGGGACTTTTAAAAAGTCAATTTGCAGGTAGCAGAGGCTGCCTACCTGTTACTGGATCCAGGACTACTTTCCAATTCTCAGTACATTCTACTCTTTGACTTTGCAGGTAGTCTGGGCTGGTACTTTGAAAGTCACAGTGAGACATATAGCTGGTTCCCAACTCTTTATTCATTCCAGTGGGCTGCATTATCTTGCCTTTAAAATTGTGATGCAGATAAAGTTGAGTTACAGGGAAAACGCAGGTACCACTGAATTTTCTCTGGAATATTTCCCGCTGCTGTACYTCACCTAATACCACTAATGCTAAAGAAAAGCTTCCTTCTTGTTTTAAAACATATTTTCCAAAATGATAAGTCAATATATTACTTTGATTATGTTTATACTGCGTAACCCAAGTTCTAAGAATTTGTGGTTTTCTTAGTCCCTGTTTCTTTCAAGAGGACTTTACACATCAAAAAGGCCGAGTAAAATGAGACCTTGGTTTTGTTGATCTGGAAATTTCCCACATGTGTAGAAACCTGCACAAAAGCATAGTTAGGGTAGAAATTAAAGGCCTAAGTTTTGGACCATGTGGGTTGTAATATATATGTTGTAGGGTAAATAAAATGCTAGACGTCTGGCTGGGTGTGTTAAAATGATTCTTTTCTTCTTCTCTTAGCAACGTTCTACTGTTGCCTCTATGATGCACAGACAAGAGACTGTAGATTGCTTGAAGAAATTCAATGCAAGAAGAAAACTAAAGGTAAGAATGAAAACTTCTGCAAGGATGAGTAACTAATTTTGGAAAGATAAAAGAATGTTGGCTTGTGTTCCACATGTAAAACAAATGGTCCCTAAGCAAATTTTTTCTTCAATATTATGCTTAAATGAACTATTCAATAGATGATCAGCTTTTGGCAGGAGGATCTTAAACTTTTCATGAAAGTGAATAGAACATAGCATAATTTTGGGGGATTCAAAATAATAACAATCATCTTCATTTATACACATCAAAAATATTTCATTGAAGGAAAATCCGTAAGGTTATTCTTTTAGATTATCCTTTGTTTTCTCCTGAGCAGACAGGGTAACTTCGCAGATGTGAACTTTTCTAGTTAGCACATTACAAATAAACGCCTCTTCCTACCTAAAAAAGAATCTAAGCACATTAGTAAAATCTATTTCATACTCAGCTCTGTATTTTGCTGATAATTACTGTGCCTGTGAGTACTCATGGTTTGTGCATTGCGTACTCACAGTTGGTAAATATTTGAGATTATCAGGATTGCCGATAGGTGTGTAATTAAGATTAAATTACCATTTATGCACTCATGGCATCACGTATGATAGGTAATGCACAGACAATCCATTTTTCAGGGTTAATTTAGTAATTGATGTAATTTACGCGTGTGTTTCCCTTTTTGTTGTGTCGTGTTCACATTCAGAATTTTACACAAGTGTGATGCTAATTTGAGAAAATGTATGTGTACACAGGGGGCCATTTTGACAACTATGCTGGCTACCAGAAATTTCTCAGGTATGTTCATTGAGCTCCAGATTAATACGGTCTTTATGTTTTGACGTCTGTGATGACTAAGATCTTATCAGGATTCATTAGCATAGAAAGATCTTTGTTATTCAGGAGCATCTAAATATGATATATCTTAAGTTGTTTCCTTTGCAAACAGGAAGCAAACAAGAGAATTTAAACTATTTGGGCCAAATAGAATCTCTTGTAGATGACAGGTAGTCTAATTTTTCAGGATAATGTGAGTTGCTTCTCTTTACTTTTTTAGTGTTATCTGTCAAAAGACAGTGTTTTCCTGTCTATTTTTGTGGAGGAAAATTGAAAATAATGCATATAGCTTCACATGCATAAGTATCACCAAACAACATTTAAAAACTTACGTATTTTTATATATCTGAAATGTCATTCCAGGATTCTGTTGCATCCTGTATTAAAAAAAAAAAAAAAAAAAAACACGTTCATTCTTTATTGCTTTGCTAAGGAGTAAGAAACGTAGTAAAATGAGTCGTCCTTCTCCCTCTCTTCTAACGCCTAGCTTGATAAAACAAGAGATGTTTCCTCTTTATGAAATGATTTTGCAGTGATATCCCTGGAGATTTAGATCTTTATACTAAACAAATTTTAACAGCAAAAGCTAAAATAAGTTTGCTGTCAGTAGAGTTAGAATTGTCCTCAATAGTAGTATTGCCAAAATTTTGATGCTATGCTGAATTTTTCATTTTGCCTTTTGAGATTTCAAGTGAATAGTGAAAAAGAACACCAAATTTAAAAATCAGTAATTTTACATATCTTCCTACTCTGTGATGTAACTGTTGGAGCGTAACATAAATTAATTTACAGACAAAAACATGATAGTGCTTTGGGCGTGTTTTGAATAATAATAATCACTGAATCATCCAAAATACATAACATAATCATGAATGCAAGAACAACTTCTTCAATTTGCATAGTACTTGAAATACAATTTCTTTCTTAGTTAAGTTCCTGTATTTAATACACACCTATAACGCAGAAGACTACATTTGTGTAAAATACAGTGGGTTAATGCTTAATGAATTGCCAGTATCTGCCAATTCATTTTAAAGGTAGGAATGCTGTAGGCTGCGTATCTTGTAAAAATGAATTATTATTAAATATCAAACAAATACATCATTTCTCATCACTTTTCATAACTGTCACTGTCTGTATATGTAAGGGTCAATTTCAACTTCCATGAACCAAAAAAAGCTGAAGTAATTTTAAAATAGTATTTCGGCATGAAGAGCAAACAGGGGTTTTGGCTTTGTTTTGGACTTTTTTCACCTATCTCTGTTTTACACCATAGTGACTCATATTTTTCCTTGATGACATTTTATTTTTTCCAGTTGTTTATTCATTGTATTTCATTGCAAAGCATGCTTTTGAAGGTCATTTGTCCATAACGATGTGGTTATAAAAGTGTTTTATTTTCCTTTTTCTTTCTTCCTTTTATGTGGAATGTATATTTCTTGTGAGGTAAGACCCTCAGCACGTGAAAGGAACATCTTTTTTCTCTTCTAAATCAAAATTGCTGTTTGTCCTAAATCACTTCAATTTCTACATGTTGTCACAACACCATTTCTTTTCAGTCTGCTTTCTGGCCTATTAGCGCTGCCTTAGGTTTTATTTATAGCTATTGCTTGTAGTTGCAAGAAATCTTTCATTGTGGGCTTAATTTAGAATATGCTAATTGCTTTGCTACTGCAAATTCTTTAAATATTTGATTTGTATGCAGTATCTGTGCTTAAAGAAAGATGCATCAAAATATTATTAAAAATACATTCCAAGCCAAAAGCAACAAAGGCAGTTGAGTATGGAATATGTCCTATAACATAAAATACTGCATAATAATCCATACTAGGCACATTTCGAAGGACACGCTGGCAATGCCATAAACACAGTACTTGTAGTTATTGCTTTTGGTGCCCTCATTTTACTGGCTTTCATTTAATTGTTTACATATAACGTGTAATGTTTGTTAAGCATTAAAAGAACTCAGAAGTTTTATGCACAAATTTAGCAAAAGGACCTAGTTTGTTATGAACAGCATATGAGAATTAATTTAAGTTTTCCCATATTTTTGTAAGGGCTAACGGTATAAAACAGGCTTCGAAAGCAATGAACTTCTGGGTTTTTTGGCCTTAGGTTTCAGAAATAGCTCCTCCCCTTCCCTTTCCCTAAATGAATTCCTGAAGTTAATGGAGTGCCCACAATATTTGTGGTGGTATAAAATCTAAGGCCACGTTGCATCAGGTCCTGTAAGCACACTTTGCAACAGGATGTATCCTGTCTCAAAAATACATGTAAAACCRTTTATTTTCAATATTAATTTACACGTTTCTGTAAATAAAAACATGCAATGGTCCCGTTGCATAATACAGGCAAATTTATTTTTGTTCATTTTAGTTGTAAATCATGGGCCTTGTGAGAGTTTTAATGGTAGTGTTGGCTGATGTCCATAATGAATAAACTGCATTTGGAGGGCTGATATGTTAATGAAATTATAAACATTAACCTGGCTTCACTTTCCGGGTTTTTTTAATGTAAACAACACAATAATGGACATTAGTTATTTCTATACAGTTTCCGAGGTGATCTTACATTTTCTGTACTCTGAACCAGAGCTGAATGAGCACTTCATGCAGATGTAGCCAGAAAATAAGCCACAAATACAAAAATTAACTTCAATTTTAAACCACGTACTCAATAACTCCCATATCCTCAGCTAGTTTGAGCGCCTTAGGCTTGCAAGGTCCAACTGGGGTTTTGTTTTGTTTTAAAGAGAAGAATGCCGGTAATGATGGGAGCTCCATGTCAGGACTGTCTCCCTTTGATGAYGCCAGATGGTTAGCTGCAGCATTTCCCTTTCAAAAAGGCTTCCTACTTCTAAGGAAAACGGCGTATATAGAACAGCCCTTTCTTACAACCTAAGCCGTGGTACGCTTTCTGATGGGAAGACTGGGTCATAACCAACAATAAAAGCAAAAAACGCCAGGCTTGTTTTGTAATTTATTATTCTTCAAGTCTTTGGCAGTGAGTCATGAAGCATTTACGCTTTAGTGAATAGTTTATTTGAATTTGGTAGGTCACCCAGAACGTATTTCTGCTGTAAATGTTTTCAGGCTCAGAGCTGCGGTGTACTTGTTTGCACATTAGCCCTCCAAATTTAGTAATTTGGAATGATTTGGCCCCATTCTTGGTGCCAGTTTTAAGTGGTGGAATTTAAAGCCTAACACGTGGATAATAATGTTACGGCAAGTGAAATTTTGCCCGACAGTCCCCACCGCTTTGAAGAAATTTGATCAGTGTGCAACATGATTCAGAAAATAGCARGTTTTCTTCATTAGAAGTTGAAGCAAAGCCTACCATTTGTTATTATTAACTCCTAGGAAGCGCTCCTCCGAAACAGCACTTCGCTAGTAGATCGTTCTTCCGTTCTTATTTGCAACTTTCCTGACCTTTCACACAAGGTGACTGTTGCTGTCGTGGTGGGAAATCCCCAAAGAACCATTGCTCAGAGATGCTTTTTTAAAACCCGGGTTACTTTTTATTAGGTGGAATAGATAGTATTGTACCCCACTATGTTCTTTAGGTACCTTACTGATCCGATATTGGTTACTTTTATGTCACTGTCATATTAATAACATCATTAAGATGCCAATGGGCTCTACAATCACCTGATCAAAGTCCCTGCCATCAGAACAGTACTTTTTTTCATAGTCGTATCAAACTGTCCCCATCAGCAACTATATTGCAGCTGAAAAACTGAACGTATCCAAAGCTGCTGCTTTTACACTCGCCCTGCTTCCATTTCCTCTATGCCACCCAAGGAGGTCTCTCCTTGTATAAGTACAGCTAACCTACAGCTTTAATCAATGGAGGGAGAGATGTAGGATAATCTTAAGTATTTGTAGTTTCTTAAATACTTCATTTCCTGTACTCAGAGCAATAAAAGGAGGAAATAAAAGCTGAAAACGTATCTGCAGCTGGGAGGCAATGGGGGTTTGCTGCGCAGCTGGGTGAACTCAGTGGTAACCACCTGACACTGAAATTATTTGTCTCGTTTTACAGCAGCCAAGAGTTTACTGAAAAAGCCGGATGGAGTTAAGGTAGGTTAAACACGTGCTTTAGAATATATTTTGTTAGTCACCACCCATCTGTAACTTCTGCCAGTTTTTAGAATTGATTATTGTTATTTCTTTCCTTTATAGAAGTTGTTAATAAGTGCTTCTTACCGTATATTTGAAGTGATTAAAGTTAGTAGGTGAAGCTTAAAAAGTGAAATAAAAGAAATATTGGAAAAACAAGCTTTTTAGTAAGTGGAAGATAGAAACCTACTGGAGAAAATGCTTTTCTTGCTGTTTTAATGAAGGATGATTGTGTAATTAATGACTCAGTGTTCTTAATTAGCTTATAAATATAAATAATGGTTTGGTGGTGGGCATGTTAGCTTTTTAGGTATCAGTGTTTATCTGCAGCTCTATTGCCTCCGTGTTTCCCCTTGACTTTGCATTAGATTTCATGGAAGACCAAAAGTTTACTGGTAGGCTTGGCTCCACATGAGGTGTATTCTGCCAGATGTACTTGCTATATTTGGCAGAACTTGAGGGGTTTACTATCTCAACAAATCAGCTCACCCTGAGCTAATAGACCTTGCTAAGAAGGGAACATTTTGGCAGCTTTCATACATGATTTAGAGCTCCTATTCTCATGTCACCAGATCCTGCAGGAGGAGAGATGCTTCACAAATGAACGTTCTGGATAAATACTTTGAAAACCATACAGAAAAAAAATATATCACTCAGCAATGAAAAATATTTTATTTCTTTTCTCGGAGGACTCCTGAAGACTAAAATAAGTGCCTCAAGCTTTCATTATATGATTCAAAAGATATTCTTCTGTGCTCTGCGTGTTTACTCAGAAGTGTGTCTTTGACCTGAATTTTAATTTTCTATTTAATCTTAACTTTTTACTTCAACAAAACATTGTATACTTAAATACCAGACTCATAGTATATTTGTTCCTGTTCTCCCATATATGCACACTTTTCCTATGAAAAAAATCACRAGACTGACTTAAAATGAAGTGAGTACACTATGATTTCAATGCTTCTCACTGCCAAGCAGTAGATATCCTAGTTATATGGAGAAGCACACATTCAGTACTATTCTATCATTCCTGTGGAAAACCCTTAACGTGTTTCTTTGTGGAATATATAAATTTTATGTACTCTATCTGACCAGCTTTTCCTTGTTAAATATCATTCCTCCTACAGGTCTACGATGGTATTTGTTATATCTCAATTTTGATTATAATATTGGAAACAATTGTTGCCAAAATTTTGCCTAAATTACACTTGTTGGGATTTGATACTTTAGTTGTCAGCACATTTTATGTGTCTGCTGTTTGTCTGCATGGTCATGTGGAGCAAAGGGAGTAAATTTACATCTGGGGAAGTCTATTTTTGTCATTTCTGTTACTGAGATACTATATACTCCATAGCATTTTTCCACCCCTTCCTACAGCTTAAGCTGTCTTTTTCTTAAAAAAAAAAGCCAGAACAGAAATATACTGTACTCCATGCATTGATACTTCAAATCCAACCAGTCACATTTTCTTCTTTTCCTTTCTCTCTGACTGGTCAATTCAGAAAAGGAAGTCCAGTTCGAGTGTTCAGATGATGGTGAGGATCTTTATCGACAGATTTTTTTCCTCCTGTGAAACGTTCACACTTAGAAATCAAACAGTTGCATTTAGTTTTGTCAACATACTGTGAGAAGCTGCAAGACTTTAAAGTACAACCTTGTGAATTTTAAGCCTGCAGTTGCTATATGCCATCCACAGTGAATTGTTCTGCAGTTCTTTCAAGCAAGTTTTTAATTTTTTTTTTTTAACCTGGGGACATATGGAAACAAAAAAGTAGATGTAACATTGGCCAATGCAGCTGTCCTTAGTAAATAAAAATAGTAACAAAATAATAATCTTATAACAGCCTTCTGTGAATTTTTAAAACCTCTTTATTTTAAAAGCTAATAGTATTAATATCATAAAATGTAACACAAACCACATTGCACAGTGAAATAGTACCGCTTTAATTGAGCCACTATGGACCAAGATGCCATGCTAAATGCTCAGGAGTAAAAAAACCAACTTCACAGCCTTTCCGTACTCCAGTTTCCCAGCTAACTTCCTTCACAGCTCAGGGCTTTGTCACAAGATGTCCCAACTGACAGTCAGCCTCAATAACTTTTCTTCCTCCTGAACCTACTCTACAGCCTTGCGTTCATTTGGCTTCTGTGATCCCACACAGCAACTTACTCTAGTCCTGTTTGTTATAGTTTTGAATCTGACTTTCGAGATGTTCATGATGATCAGCTGTGATGTCCCAGCCAGCTTCTGCTGCTGCTGCCGGTAGAGAGAAGGCAAATATCCCTCATCCACACCTTTCACTGGGAAGTACAACTCTCCTTGAAAAGCAAAAAGTGCTGGACAGGTCTGAGCAGACATGTAGTTAAATAGGTAAATAGTCTGTTCTTTGGGTGAACATAGAATTTCAGTGACAGAGGATCAGTGGTAGCAGTGTCCAAATGAGGGTCACCAGAAAGGTACGGGGGGGATATTTCTACTTTCCCAAACGTGAAGTGTGCTTCAACTTTCTGTTACGGAAGTTACAATTTTGGACCACGTGAAAGATTAAGTCCCAAGATACGGGGTTTGTTTCTGAAAATATTTTTATAATATATTGAAAAAAGACCAATAATGATTCTACAATCGTGCCCAGCTGTTTGGAGCGTCTGTGTGTGTCTGTCCTGCACTACTGTCAGACCTAAGAGAGTGGCTTTTGACAAGCGATGCATTAGTGTAAGAGTTTTCCTTCTTCGCAACAAATAGAAGGTCACCACGTAAGCATAATTCAACTTCAGAATAACTGTTTCATATGAAAATATTTTACTCCTTTGGGAATCATTTCCCTTTGCTGTTAAAAATATATGCAAAATACACCATGTGTGTTCATATATTAATAAAAGCACATGTATATGTTCTATGAGAGAGAGAAAGTGTACACGCTTATTGCTGTTTTCTCTCTTAAGTTTCAGCGGGTTTTACCAAGTTCTGTTTACACGGAAGAAATAACTGTATTTTGAATTACATTATCTCTTTCTGCTTTTACTAATGAATGCTGTATTCTCGATACCTTGCTAAGAAGTTCTGAATATATTTCCTGCAGTTTTCAGCAGTAGCTGTAATGGATATTGTTTATTTTTATAGGACTTTCACCAAGGGAGTATGGACCCAAGCCTGCTCTCCTTACTCAGGCAAAATTGGAATTGAAATTTGCTTAACCTGTTTTCATTATGTATTCAACAACAAGCGTTCATTTGGCATATCGCTTTATTTTTTGTATTAAGCTACTACTGAACAGGACTGTATGAAATCTGGTGAAATCCTCATTTCTTTCCTCATGTTTTTGCTTTATGTCTATCTGCCTTTTGTTAGGGCCTTTTCATTCATAGTCTCTTGATGACTACACTGTCATAAAAATATGAACTTGTAGTTATACAGCTTGATACGTCATTTGTCTCTTGTTTTGGAAGATTTAGTATGCCGTCAAGCAGTGTTGTACGTGTTCTCACTATTCCACAATTCTCCTGTAGAACTTTCATTTGCTGAAGTGGTTGGGTTTTTTTAAAAAGTTTTTTTCCTGAGTAAGGAGTTCAGGTTTTGCCCATCTCACAGTCCCATAAAAATACCGAAGCAAGTTAGTTGATACATAAAATACTTGCTAATACTTATGTCACCCCATGAATGACTTCATGCACGAAGGTATTTGTTCTCGCCCTGTCTTGAGTTCAGGCACCCCTGCAACTTATGGCTGTAATTGTGAATAGATAAATGAAATTTATTTGACGATAACTAGGCCGAGTTGGGGCATAAACTAAACACTTGGAACTCAGTAATGACTCATATTTTCTCTTAATGACAATTTCTGTAGAAAGACCATTGTTAAAAAAAAAACCTGTTTCTCATCCTCCTGCTGTAAAGCACTGTGAACTTTGATTTTAAATCAAAGAAAATTATTTTTATTCTATATGGGAGAATGGTTCCTATCACAAATATTACTAAATAACATGCAGTGTCGAAATAATGTTCCCTGACATTAGCTGACGAGACTGCTTTATATTCTTCAAAGCCAGTTAAATGCTGGTTAAAATAAGGAAATTTGCAGTCTGCAATTAATTAATGCAAGTCCTGTTGACATTTCCATAATCTAGACCTATGCTAAGTAAGAGTCAGTTCAGCTGCAGGCTTAATTCCTGCAATCAACAAGGCAGCTGCCACATCTGTACCAAAGTAAAATAATCATCAAAAACTGCCGAGGACATGGAATTTCCCCAGTGGTGCTAACTTCTGAAGGCTCAAATTTAGCAAAGCCTTGGCACAGACAAAACTTAAATGTTAGCCTGCATGGCGGAGAAGCTGAATACTTCATCTGAGACTACAGAGTCATCGGGAAGTTTAAATCAGAAGTCAGATGTTTCATACGCAGCTCAGTTTGGTCCACTATTATAGGACTTCCTCTTTCTTTATGCCTTTTCATATATGTTACTTAGCATATCGCCGCTTTCTAATTGGTTTAGAAAGGCTTTTCTTTTAGAAGAAAAAGTACCAAATTTTGACCCCAAAATTGCTGGTTTGTTTCTTTAAATGAAGAAGTTAATTACATTTTTACAAAAATCCATCAATGAAACAATTTTGGACTTTTTGCCTTTGTTTTGCGCATTCATTATTAAGTACTATGACTAGAAGGTTCAGTAGAACTATTTTTTTTGGATCAAAGTCTTTCCAGACAGCGTGTGTATATATATCTATACACCCAGTTCTGCATGCTGCTTTGGACGGCTCTTGTTAAAATTAGACATGACCAAAATGTACGTAAAATTTTTTTTCCTAATTATTGTTAAAAAAAATGACATTTTTCAAACTAGTTTTACTATACTGTAATCTTGCTTCTTAGTGCATGTAAAAAGCGGCTCGGTACATTATTTTTACTATTCCTGTTCTTTTCATACCACGGTATTTATGAAAGCTGAATCTTAAAAATGGATTTAAAGAATCAGATACCTTTAAACTTATTGCTAAACAGTTTAATTTGAATTAAAATTTTGTATAAGTAAAAGCCAAAAGTCTTGTAACGGTGTAGTACTGTGCTAAGCTTAAGAATTAACATGATGACCTACATGTAAAGTTAAGCAGATCCGTACTGATTTGTGGAGTAAGACTACAGATGCTATAGTGTGAAACCTTAACACTTTCAGGTTATAGTACCAAAATTGAAAGGCTGATACACAGTTGCTGCAGGATTCTTGAGACTGCAGAAAATGACGGCTGCCAATTATTTTTGGCTAAATTAAAACGAAAAAGCTAAAGGGGCACCAGTCTCTTTCTAGCATCAGTTGTATTTAATCAGATCTGGAATGAGTTATGTTTGTTCAAATCTGTTCCCAGAAGCCAGTAGAACAAATCTATAGATTTCTGGAGAGCTATGAATAATCAAATACTATTTATGGTAGTGATAGGTAATTAGAAATAAAGAACAACTGGGTGCAATTATTTAATACTGTTGCATGTCAAGAAATCGCAATGGCTATTTAGGACTTTCTTCAAACCCATATTAATTCTTTATTCTTCTTATACGTGATTAGCTGCTACTTAAAGGCTCTCTGTTAAGTGTCACAGCCRAAGTCATCTCTACCTTATATAGACCTTCGTATAGTGCATCTGAAAACCCATAGCTAGCATGTTTGGAGGAGTTGCAGCTAGCTATCGGATTTATTGTTAGTGTTCTTTCAAGTTCATAAGTTCATCTTTCTGTGATTCTTTATTTCCATATCTATATCTATATATAGATATCTATATCTGTATATAGATGTTCTATACAGAGAGATATAGATACGGTGCCTACCCCGAGTTCTAAGGC
This sequence comes from Phoebastria nigripes, assembly GCA_035582835.1. Lineage (NCBI taxonomy): Eukaryota > Metazoa > Chordata > Aves > Procellariiformes > Diomedeidae > Phoebastria > Phoebastria nigripes. Next base: position 4,146,876 of record JAYKAV010000778.1, read on the forward strand.
CTGTCTGTTTCTATTTTCTGCATACCTACAGATAAACAACAAAACGAACGTGGTAACCAGCCCCAAGGAAAATATTCCTACCCCGGCGCTGGTATACCTGGAATCTTCCTTCTCATGCTATCTTGAAGTTTTTGACTGTCTTCTGTTTGTTCTTCCTTCTTTTTTTGCGTTTTCATGCATTTACTCTGTTTGCTTTCTAAAAACAGGTTTTGGAAAACCTTTTTGTTTGAATTATGCTTTCTTTTTTTATGAGGAAGTCCATTAGAGCGTGTTTATTAATAGAAAATGTTACATGGAAGCTGGATGCGGTAGAGTCATAGCGTTTGTAACTGTAGTTGAATTTTTTGCATGCTGTGCCAGAAAGTGAGTAGAATGCGCTTTATGTTGCTCTTAGCTCTTTGCCTGATGACTGTTTCCATCTTTTTAATGCTAACCTTTTTCACACACACAAAAAAAAAAAAAAAAAAAAAAAAAAAAAAAAAAAAAGGCAGCTCTATTATTTTCTCTCCTTTGTCGTAGTATAAGTATTGATACCAAGGAGAGCTAACAGGATTATTGCTAGGCTACCATAAAATAGACCTTATTCAGATTTTCATTCCATATTTCCTAAAACTCAGCAGGACTTTGCAAGTCTTCACTGGGATCAAGAGGCATCTAGTGCTAAACATTTTTGCTTGTTTCTCTTACGTTTAAATCTGCAGGAGACGTTACTCATTAATAAGCTCTGTTAGGAACATATTACTAATCAGAGTGCTGTTCATGAACGTTTCTACTGCAGTCTTGCTTTTATTAGTAGCTCCTATTTCTTAGGCATACATGTATCACAGGGCTCACAAATACAAATGCCAGTGCRTAAGTACCTAATTTTGTGAGGTATTGTTTCCCGTACGCCTGCGTATATAGCTTTGAAAGTGTGGATAATTCACACACATCGGGAGAGATTTTTCCTCTTGGAATTTTTTTTGTGCACCTGGCATCGAAGCATACATTGCTAAGTAATTTCTAAGGACCAGTTAACAGGTTTCATGCATGAGTATATGGCAGTCCGTTCCCAGACACAGCCGTGCACAATAGTGCACGCTGAAAGTATGCTGGCTAACTGCCATTTCAAAGATGATTTAATCTTTTTTTAAGGGAAAAGGATTTGGGGAAATTACACTTTAAAACGACGCAAAGATATCTCTCGCTTACTTTTATGCTGCTCTGCCAGGGCAGCAATTGGTAGTAATCTACGTCTTCCAAAACACGGTAGTGTTTAGAGGTAGTTAACTCGTCCTTAATCCTTATCGATGCATCTGTATTTTCATTTGATCGCTTAATGCTAAAACAAGCAAACATGCTTAAAGAAAAGAGGTGTTTTCTGGCCTTCTTGTCTGGCCTGGCTCGGACAGGAAAACACGCAAAGCATTTAGCATGCCCTTGTGCAAAAGAGAGCCTCTGCAGGTCTCCAGAGCTTCAAAGCCCTGTATGCATTGGTCATGAATAAGGTCTCTGCATGCTGCTGCGTTAGGTGAGATGGTCTTTTTTGCTGGCTTGCTGTTGAGGAAATTGTATTAGAGACATCCAGTTTCACCATCTGGCAACAGTTAACATTTGATTTAGCTCTTGTCAGTGTTCAGCATTTGTGAGCTGGCTCTTCTTGCACTCCCTCACACTAATGAGAACRTATTTACCAATGGGAACTCTTTTTCTCTTTATTTTGTTCTCGCTCAGGAGCCCCAAACTACAGTAATCCACAACCCTGATGGAAATAAGGTATTCAGAAAGAATCAACTCCATCTTGCCTTTCCACACCACACATTTCATCCACTATTCCGCAGCAAAATAGGGCCATTCCAGGAATTTRTCAAGGAAAATCTCATTCCTGCATTTGTTACACCTGGTGTCTCTTGAGCCTGTTTTCATCTGTGTTCATCTGCTACGTGCGTCCTGCTGATTGCTGAGCTTCTGAAGCTCCGGGGGAGTCGGTAGCAATCGGCAGAGTTCAGCACCCTGTGCAGCCGGGCTCGGGGAGCGTGGTGTCTCTCTCGTTTCAGCCGAAAATGCTGCAGTCTTAAGTAAAACCAAAGAACGCTGTTCTCAGAGCGTGGTGAGATCATACTGATGAGTTTTATGTGCAGTTGTCACCTTAGATAAAGATGTCATTTCAGTTTATCCCATCTGCTGTCTCTCAGCGTGCTTATGCACCATGTTGTGTCTTTTGCACAGGACTTTGGTTTTCTTCCATAACATCACTGAGCAGTTTCAAAAAAATTTTTAACATTTCACACGACAAAGAGGTCTTTTGATTTTTATACGTTTTCTTCATGCTCCTTTCTTTTTCTTGTGTATTGTGATGTTTGCGTTTGGCAGCTGATTCCTAAAACATGTTTTGTTTTGTTTTTTTCATGCATGGACTTGAAAAGGGCCAGGAAATATCATCATTTACATATAACACATGTTCCTAGGTTTCCTGGAAAGAATTTACTCTTCAACAAAAATTTCACTGTTTGCAGTGTTGACCTGAAGAATTGACATTTCATTTACCTAGTCTTAACTATGTGGTTATTTCATATGAGAAGGATTGAATCTGAGTGAAAAAATAACGCATGCAGGCATTTCTCAAGCATGAAAGTGCTGATGGTGTGTATCGTGCTTGTATATCCCRTTCCTTTGTGTACCTTGCATCTGTCGAACATAGAGCTTTTATTTTCATGTTACTACTTTTTCAGCTCCCCAAGTTTAAACTCATAGGCGACAAACAGCCTGTGTTCGAACACTAGTCTAATCTTTATCGCTGAAGTCCACTAAAGACCAGAAAAAMCAGATAAAATATTGGCGTGACTACATCTACTTGACTTTATTATATAATCATAGCAATTGAGACACTCAATGTCCCAAAAGGTCACAGCAGACAAGCAAACCACTTAATGCGGAGAGTTACTCCTAAATTTGTCTGAAAGACTGATCGTTGTAGTATGGCAACTGGAGTGGATGCTTCAATATTACAGGCTACATCTGCCGTGTGAGCTTGTGCATGGTGTTTTCAGCTTGTATTTGTGTGGGTTTTTTGTTTACTTGTAAGTACTTTATCTAATATTTTAAGTGATAGAGCATGATACCTCTATGTAGAGTGAAACGTCTAACACCAGCCAGTTCAGGAAAAGCATGGTGACTTGTTCAGTTTTGTTTGTGTGTGAATTAATTCATGTAGTTTTATTTATGGATGCACATACGTTTTGGTTTTTTTGAGGTCTGAGTAATGCATTAACCGTTTTGAACATTCCTTCGGCTCAGCCTTGTGAGGACGCAGTAAATAAAGGGCACTGTCAGATTTACCTTTTATTATTTAATTGTAAAATTCTTTTAAGAGTTAAATACAATACCAGTCCTATCTTCTATCGCTCAGATAACAATAGACCAGTTAATCCTTTTTGCCATTGAGCTGTGAATTAAAAAAAAAAAAACCAATTATATTGATTCTACTTTTCAAGTAAGTATACAGATAAAAACAAATTTAAAAACTTTCCAGCTTTCTAAAACTGTGTGCCTATTAGATTTGACAGTGCCCTGTTGAATTTGCCCGTAATATTTCATGTTTCTGGTAATTCATGAAAGACTGAGATACAGTATCCTTGCCTTTTTAACAGTGTGGTGGCTTAAGTATAAACTGTCCGATAGATGAGTCATTCCTCTACCTGACTGGTTGTTCGAAGAACACTACTACAAAGATACCTTAGTCTGTCAAAGTCGTTACCATATATTTATCAATTCTCCATCTCCTTCAAAAAAATTTTTTATCACAGAAACAGTATAAAAATGACAGAATCTGATCCAATATCCTTAAAATCACTGGGAGACTTTGTTTTAATATACATTGCATAAGTCATATGAGCAGAAAAGCAGTTGTAAATTGTAGCACGCAGAAGTCTGCATATTTAAAAGTTGGAGTGGAATGACTTATTTTGCACAGTTGGTTTAATCACTAAGCTTAAAATGGCAAGCTCTCCTACTTGGCTGAGGTAATTCATATAACATTTCAGATGGACTTTGTACAGTCGGATGTTAAAGACAAAAAAGTTTCCTTTACATTCCTGTGAAGTAAAAGYGTTAGACAGCAGGAAATGTGTTTATGTTCCCTACTGTAGAGAATGGCAATGTTTGACATCAGTTTCAGGTGGAAATGTCTTAATCGGTGTGTGACCATTTGTTTGTGAATTACATCCCGCCCTGCTTCAAGGCTTTGCATGATATCTGTAACTAACTGTAATTTTCAAAGGCACGCAAATAAGGCTTGGCTTGTTTTATACATTCTACTTATATTTACTTCTCAACAGGAATCAACAGAGAGTTCCAATACAACCATTGAAGATGAGGATGTGAAAGGTATGATTTTAAGCTTGAAACATTTGGAGAAGCAATAACACGAGTTACGTGAATGTATGTCATTAGGTCATTCAACACAGAAACTCCTAATGAATCTTAAGAGAGAATACTGTTTTTCCTTGTTTGAAAGAAATTACTTCTATGCTCTTCTGTGTTACTTCTGACATGTTTCAGACTTACCTTTAACTTTTCATTTCCCAAAACACCATTTGCCATGATGTTTTGGAATGAAGAATATAAAGTTGCTGCTTATTAACTAAGATACTAGTTCCAGTAATAATAGTAGTAGATTAAAAATGTGTAAGTCAGTGCTTTGTAACTCTTACTTAGTTTATGTACTTTTAGCATGCATTTGTGTTTTGGGTTTGCTTTTTTTTTTTTGATGTCACCATTTTAATTTTTATTCTGTTCAGATGCCAGTGTTTTTTCATGTTTCTCTTTTGTTCTGTCCATACACTTATTTTAATCTTCTTTTATTCTTTAAAAAACTAAAACCAATAATTTTTTTATAAAATTAGTTCTGTAACTTCACAGATACTGTTTTTGTTTCCATTTTTTCCCCTCTAAATATTATACTGTGATATTACTCATACTTAGTAATAACATTGTGTTTGAAAACAAAGGGTTTTAAAAAAAAGAGTGTTAGGTTTGTGTATCTCTGGTTCACAGAAAAGATTGTATTTCAGCCGCAAAGAACAACGTTATACATACAGGTGAAACGCAAGCCAGAGATTATAGTAAAGATAAAAGGTGGAGAATGGAAAAGAAAAGAGAATTCTTAGTGAACCATTGTAATATGAGATTTGCTTTATGTTGAAAGTAGTATAATGCCTAAGTCACTGTTAAAAACACGTATTAGCAGAGTTGTGCCCTAAAATACAGACCTGCATCTGCTAAAGAGCTTCACTGGCCTCTGAAGAGCATGGGAGAGTTTCAGAATTTAGAAGAGATTCAACCATTAAAGTAGTTAGAATTCTATCAAAAATACCCAGTGCTTAGTTTCTGACTGGTAGAACAGGCGCTATGCATGTTTGATAAAAATACCAGTACTGCCCGGGTAACGAACTGATAGTGTAAGCATGAAAGCACAGTCTGCTGGGAGCAGCTGTCCAAGGGGCGCGGTATTGAAAATGCAGATTTTACATTACGCTGCATATGAGATTCATGGGGCATTTACATCATGGCAGCTCAGCTCAGGCTTGCACAGGAGGGCAGAGCAAGCCTGTGGCAGAGCCCAGCGTCTTGGTTCTGCTGCTGCTCTTCGCACGGCTTTTGGAAAGGCTGAGGAGCTCAGCTGGTGTACGGGCTAATATCTGCAGTCTGCTGTGTTGCAATGATTTTCTCTACTTTTGCATAGCTGGTGTTCCCTCGGTGGGGAGAAGATTTTCTATCCACTGCAAGTAGCCACGCAGCTGTAAATTGTGACTTACGTTACTGTGCGAGCTGCAGTTAGCTCTAATTAAGTCACTGATGTTGGCGCTTTGCTCTCAAAGTTTCAGTGAATCATTTCACCTCCGCTTCAACAAAGTCTTGGGCGCGTTAACAGCCAGTGCCCACTCACTTTAAGTAACAGCCTAGTGATAGCGGTTTGAGTTAATGCGAAGTAATGGCTTGGAGAGCAATTACAGGTATCTGCAGCTGATGCAGAGGAAAATACAGTGTAATTTACCTTTATTCATAACACTTTGTATTTCTTCCTTCAAACCGTTATGTGTAGTTTAGCAACTAACCTCATTAAATGAATAATTTAATTATAGGGCCTCTGCATGGTGATATAACATGATGTTATAACAGTAGGATTTTTATAAAATTCTAGCTGAAGCTTAGCGCRCAGAATTAGATCTCAGGAATACAATTATACGAAAAACAACAATGAAGGTGTTTTGCCTAATTCTTTGATACRATTCTGTAGTATCACAGTTAAGAGCAGATTGGACGGCCACGACGTACTTTATTCCCAAAACAGAAAAGAGGATCTTGCAGTCATCACAGGTCTGAGAGACAAGACGCTGGTTGTGTCCTTCTCTTTGCTGTAGCTTAGTGACAGATGTAAAACGTTTAGCAGATGAAGTTTTCTGTTACTTGTAGGTTCCTGACCCGTTGCTTCATAATAGTGACACAGAGGGCGTAAAGTGGATAAGGCAGCAAGACRAGCTGAGGCTGTACTCCAGAAAGAGTGTTGCATTGTGTGTTCTCTGGAGACTGCAGAAGGAGGAGCTGAAAGATGTTAACTGCGCTTGCAGGAGAGGAGGCAGAGTAGTGTCATATTGCTCTTCACCTGCTTTGGTGGGAAGGTGGGATGCTTTCTCCCCACCGAGAATGAGCGTTTGAACTGCTAACGTCTGGGATGATCGCGATAACCTCATAGACTGAGGCAGCTGTGCCAGCATCAGGTCCATGGCCTAACACATGGCGGTACCACTGCCCTGCTCACCAGACCCCAGGTGCACATTTTATTCCAGTGTATAGGGATTTCATTTTCTGTTTATTTAAAGAACAAATATAATCTCCCTGTCATAAACTGCTTGCAAGCTTGCTTGTTTTTCACTTTTTAGTATTCCTCTCTAACTTCCAGTCTTTCCACCAGAGGCTGCTTTTTGGATTGTTTTGTTATAAATTAAAGCTAACGGTACCCTTAGGGTCTAATTTCTAGAATGATTCAGGGAATAGGCAGTCCTGCAACCCTGACAGCCATTACAAGCTCAAGCTTCATGCTTTAGCAGGGCACTTAGGAAAGATATTTTCCCCCTACCCCAAACTTGGACTTCTGGATGTAGATTTTCTAGGACATCAGTGAGAAAGCTGTTCTCTTGTCAGGAACGGCTGCTGGCTGCAGCTGGAATTAAGATACTGATAGGGACGAATGGATTTCAGAGGTAGCAAAGAGAATTCTCTCAGATTACTGACTGTCTGGGTCCTTGTGCATATGCTCAAGATGACACTTKTCACCAAATTTGAGATCCAGAAGGAATGTTCCCCACCTTAGGTGATAAAGGACCTTAAAAATCTTTTTGCTTTTCTTTGCAGCGTGGAGTACAACATGGGAAGAGGCTCTCTCCTTCCTGCGAAGGAGAAGGGAAATGGGGATGCCACTCTGTAGCTGAAAAGTAGTGTTMGCACATGTTTTATAGTATTGCAGTATGACCCACACCTCGCAGAGAATGACTCTTCTTTGCATGTCTGTACAAAGTATTACAAATGTTACGATTCATTAAGAAAGGTAGCAATTGAAAAAAAAGTCTTAAATCAGCTATAACAAATGTGGTTTTAGGAACAGATTCTTACCTCGTATCTATCAGGGAACGCATACAGTATTCTGCTCTCATGTCAGGATCTCACCCTATTTTTGCTTTGGAAGGCGGGTATTTTAACTTGAAGACACTAAAATCAGATTTACTTTTCATTTGTTGTTTATTGAAAATCTTAGTGTCTGTAACTTTGTCTTGCTTATGTATGCATTTACATCTTTTAGGACTGGAACATATTTCTTTTACTAGAAACAGTGCTTGGCAAACAATAGTGAGCTTTAATAATTCAAGGAATAAGCTAATTCTAGAATTTGAGCCTGTAATTACTTGAAGCTGTAGTTCAGGTTCCTTGCTAACATAAATTTCTGACATTAACCATTGATTGTGGGCTTATCTGCATGACAGTGATCCCTCCTAAATATAAGGACAGGAGTGGACAGAAAGAACATACCAAAAACTGGACCGTAGGCAATGTCTTCTTCTGGGATTGCTTGTGGGATTTCTCCTTCCTGTAGTAATGAGGCTGGAACTCTTTGGCAGCATCTCTTTGATACGAGATTGATATATTTTTTTTTCAGTAATGCTGTAGAATGCCATCGTTATTTTTGCCAGCAACGCACACAGACTTTTTTAAAGCTGAGTTGTTGAATTTATCGTGGTCAGGAAACCTAGGTGTCTCATGGTATTTTTTTGCCCCTGGAAATGAATTGATGAAAGCACTAGTAAGAATGATTATTTCCGATGGGAAAAATTGCTGAGTTGTAGGATACTTACATTACTTACTTTACTTAGGTAAATTCTGGCTAATCTGTGCTACTTAACACATCTGTAAGGTACATCGCTTCAAAACACGAACCATTCAGGAGGCTTGTATTTTCATGTATTTTGCTAATTTATTTCATTTTATACCTGTTGTTTTTATTTTATTCAACAGTAGAAAGAAACCAATTTAAACTAATCCATTTGGAACATACTTTCCTGAAGAAAAACCTTCAAATTTCTAAGAACATTTTTTTAAAAGCTCTTTCAAAACCCTGTATATCTCAGTACTGGATAGAGGGATAAATCTGCGCTGGCATCTGAACAGAGTCATTAATGGCTACAACTTTTACAGCTGTTCTTTGGCACCCACACCGCCTCCCAAAAGTCCATCATTAACCTTGTTTGTGTGCTCAAAGATTTTATAAGTTCTTGTTGCTTGTAATTAAATTATCGTTATTTGTCTTTTGGCCTTCTCTTTTTCTTCCTTCACATCTACTTGACCCTCATACAGCTCTCACAAAGGAGGGTGACATGGAGAGGTTATGTTCAACCCACCACTCCACCTCTTCCATTGCTTCTTCATCTCACTGGTCACCACCCTTGCCGTGCCCCAGCGGCCGCTCCTGCTGCCAGTGCCTGCTGAGGATTCTGATCACACTCTACCTCTTCATCTTTGTATGTTCATATGTTGTGTTTCTTTCCATCAATTCAGCGGGCAAGTCCACGAAAAATGCAAACTCAGAGAGTCATTCGCTCGAGTCTGAGCTCTCGCACTCCACTTCTTCCTCTGTACGGTGTAAGTTGAGAGACTCATCTGTTCAGATGATCTCTTTTGTCTCTCCTTCTCTTCCCTCCCCATCATCTGACAGTAGCGCAAAAAAGGTCAATACTGTGATCTGTCTGATCTAGGAGTGACCTTTTCTTAGGGTTTACAAAAGTATGGAGTATATTTTTTTAGATATTTATTTCTTGGCCAGGTTTTATTAATTGTAAAAATATTATCATCAGCTGTAACAGCAGTATAAATAGGTATGTGTTTCAGAAAGTTGTATCTTGCAGAGGTAATCTTTGCAGTAGTTTTCACCTTAGAGGTGGATCTCACTCTCACCTCTGGCTTGGATCCTGGATAGGGTCTCCAGATTAATTACTTGTTATGTTTATGTATGGCATCAAGTCACTTTCTTTAGCATCACCATTGATAAACCAACCTTAAAGCTGCTGTGATAGCTGTTAGCTTGCAGCATTGATTCATGACAACCGAAAAGTTTCATGCTTTGCTTAGGAGAAGATCTGTGATGATTAGTGACCAATTAACTGTAAAGGAACTCTTTAGGGTGAGGAGACTATGTTTGAGCAGTTCAAATATGAGAGGAAAAGGGCATTGTGTTAGTAGCTTGTATACTGGTAGACCATAAAAGGCCTGGGTAGATGCATTTCTTGTTTATAAATTAACTCAGAAATTCTTTAGAAATTCTTCAGAGTGGAGGGACCTTGTGAGTTGAAACGGGGAATGACTTCCAAGGAACGTAGGTTCTGCTCGCCAGGTTCTGATCCCGCATCCCGTGGGTGTTAGGGTAGTTGCACTGGTCCTAAGGATGGGCATTTGCACTGGTAAAGGTGAGATGCAGATGGGCCCCTGGAAAGACGGGCTGGGTGTAATTGGCCTGAACCTTATTTTAAAACTGAGTGGATTTTTGCTAGCTGCAACTAATGCAGGTGAGAGGGGAATCAGTCCCCGAGATGATGGGCTGTCTCCAGTCACGGCTGTTGACAGGTAATTTTAAAGAGTAGCTTCGTTCTGAGGGAGGAGCAGGATAGTATATATCAATATATAGATGACTATATACCAAACTGGAGCTACAAATACGGACAGCGCAAACTGCACAGAACCTTAAAGAAAAGAGGAATTGATAGGGAAGACGTGGACCTGTATAACATTTGAAGCTGTCGGTACCACATGCCATAAGGCTTTTATTCCATCCGCAGTATATGTCCCCAGAAAATCTATTATGTACCCAACGTTTTCAGATTTGAATGCTAGCCGCCTCACATTTCCTGCTTCATTGGGTAGTTAATAGTGCTAAGACCGCTGTTAATGTTTAAACGTAGATGTTCATTACTAATTTTGTTACCAAATTTAGGAACAGAGGCACCTCAGGTAATACCACTATCCTTGAAAAAAGTAGATTAATTTAGTTTCCCTGAAAGAATGTGGTGCAGAAATGGCATAGTATGTATATACAGAGACATTTTTAGGAAAGTGAACAATCTCGTATTTATTCTGTTCATTCTGTGACTTCAGAAACAAGCACACTTCTTTGCCACTTCATTCCACAAAATAAACTTCTCAAAAATCCTCTTAAAAAGTGCAGGTAGAACTCAATTTAAGGAGTGTGACAACGATCAAATTGAACAACCATCTGCTACGAGGCAGGAAAAGTATTAGGTGAAACTATTCTGGTAAAGCTACTTGGTGGAGACATGATGGTACTACTACATCTGGTAGTTAGCCTACCCACTCAGTTTTGTTTAAAGGATTTACAGATTAGAAAGTTAGAATTTGCCAGAACACTAGTAGGCAAAACAGCAGAAGTTAACCCAGTATCTGAATATGCACCAGACTTGCTTGTATTTATTTGCTTTGCTTTTTTTTTATTCTGATGCTTCAAAATAACTTCATCCCAATAACGGGCATATTTAATTTCGTTAAATAACTTAAGTTTAGTGACCAAGGAAACTGTAAAGTCCCTGTAACCTCACCTATCCTCAGCTTCGTTTTAAAAATGTGTGATTCTGGTGTAATATGATTTTAGAAATGGCTGTGATATGCTGCGTTTTCTGTAGCTGTACATTTAATAGGAATCAGCAGTCCCGTGGCCTGAGAAAATTCAGAAAACCAAAAGCAGTTATTGTCTACCAGGAATAGGATTAATTCAACTACAAGTAAAAAGAACTTAAGCGCTGAGAGACGACATTAGGAACATGATAGGCTGTTAGGGTAAAAACTGCTGGTGTGGCTAACGGAAGATGTGTTTGTGCTAATATCGTTTTGAAGTGGAGTTTTGTTGGGATGGCTCTAGCGATCTGTTTCAGCATACTGGTACAGATGAGAGAGGTCTCTGCAATATTACTATAAAGAGGCTATTGGAGTTGTGTACATTTGGCAGACTTACATTCACCAGAAAAAAGGTAACTGCTACAAACAGCTACAGTAATGAGTAATTTTCACTAGCAGCGAGCAGTATTAAAAAATCAGTGAAAGTTAATACTGCTGAGACTTTTTTGGTAAACTACATGGGAGTTACTGGGCTTGCCGGAGACAATGATACAGGCTCAAGTGATTACGATTTTTAAATTACATCACAGGAGAATGCAAGTCAGCGTTTTCGAAGAGCAAATTTGAGAATTTAGAAGAAAAAAATTATACAGTGAAGTCAAACTACAAAGTTTAGGATGGGAGGTGGTGGTCGGAGGCACGTGCAGCTTCTTTATGTCAAAAGTGTCTGGGAAATGAGAAGGGCTCCAAAGATTAGCTGGATGAATACCCGTACCTGACACCTATTTCATGACAGGACAGTGGTAAGAAGGTGGGAACCAAAATAGTCTACAGCGTTGGCTCTGTGTAGTATGAAACTGAATTCACTCTCTGTTGTAAAGTAGCAATTATTATAACTATCGGTATACATTATAATTATAAACAAGAAAAATATTGATTTCTTAGCTGGTAGACTTGATAGGTTTTAATCTGCTGTCACAGACATGGGAAGAAGATGATGTAAATGTGGCGTGCTGAGAAAAGACAAGTTGAGGAAGGATTATCRTAGTAAAAGTAAGTCCTGGAGAATGAAACATCTCCATTCCAGCCCTAGGTCCTTGAGGTATTGAGGAATATATTTTTAAAGGTAACACAGTTTTCCTATGAGTAAAATAGGCAAATGCCACATTTCTTAGAATTGTTGTTTGGGGATTATTATTAGTAGTAGTAGTAGTATCTCAACACGTCTCATTGCTTTTTAAAGCTTATTTAAAAGGAAAGAGATGCAGAATTGAGGGTTATTGTTGATTTTCCATTGTAAAACACTAGTGGACAACAAAAAGATTTCTCTGAATTGGTAGAGTGATTAGGTAGCAGCACAGTTTAAATAAAAATGTGCACAGCGGCAAAGCTTCTTAATGTCGCGGTTCTCAAGACTTCAAACACCATTTCCTGAGACAGCAGCCAGATTCAATGATTAATGTAACATGTTGAGAAACCATAGTGCAGTATCTTGTAAGTGCAGTGACCATGATACAGCTTTGTTCTGAGACGGTAGGTGATTTGTCATTAAAAAATAAACATTTGCCAACATCTGCCACGCAGTATAGTTATTAGTGTAATCGTATGGTAGCTCCAAGGAGAGAGCATCTGTAGAAATAATTAATTTCATAAAAATAAAAAGAAACTACGTAGGGCATATGACAAGTTGCCTAACATCACATTATGATAAAGGTTTAAACAGGAGATGCATTCATTTTGTTTGATCTTTTTTGTCAGTATAGGGTGAAAAAGTGCTGGGATAATTTTTCAAATATTTGCCTACATACCTAATGAATTAAATTTTTTTCATTAGGCAAGTAGTAGATTTACAGGTTTTCAGAATGGTGAAAGACAGTCGATAGCCTGAAAAAAATTCTGCAAACCATCCACCCATATCATAATTTGATGAATCAGAGTGAATCTTTGGAATCAGCAGGCGCTAGGAAAGAGATGTTACATATAAGATGACAGCTCGGATGTCTTAGTTCATATCAAAGTTTAAGGTTAAGCGGTGGGGCGAGAGGTAAGCGCTGATCTTAGGTACACTAAATTTTGATAAACTTCTTGAATGAGAAGTCCCCTGGAGCATGCCTTGTCATCTGAGGGTCTAGGTATTTTTTATGTAGATCTAAGATTCAATCAGTCATTTATTCGTGCAGCACCTTATTTTATTTTCTTCACAGAAATTACTTTCTTGGAATATTTGTGGAATAAATTGTAAGAGAAATTATCAGCAGAGACTTCTCACATATTGGTGTGAAGAGAATGGTTTTGAAAAACACTTTGAGACATTTGCTGTATTGCTCTGCTTCTGGGGTAGCAGTCCATGCTGCAAAGTTGAATGACATCTGGTACATCCACATAGCCAGTGTTCATTATACAACACAGGATAAAATTTCTAGCCTCTTCCTCTTTCTTTTCAAACTTTGGTTCTTTTCAGAGTATAGAAATAACATTAGTGGCTGTATGCCTTCCATCTAATTGCTATTTGTTGGGATGACGTTCGGATCAGAATTGAAGCTAGGTTTCCCCATACTGTGCCATCCAATTTTAGCAGACCAGTGTCACCTTGATGAGGACTGTACTGTTTTAAAATGATAGCACAGTGGGTAGGATTTGTCTCCCCAGATTTAGACATCCTCCACAATGTAGATATCTATATTTGAGCTAGTTGTCTAGACTGCCTTTAGTCAACGCAAATAGGTCAGATGAGTCACGCTTGTCTTAAAGATCTATTTTAGGGTATGATGAATCGTGCCCTGAAAGTGCTTACTTCTCTCCATTGACTGAAAGGGAGGGGAGTTGAGAGAACAAGCTCGCTTGTCTGTACTTACACAGGTCCAAAATGTTGTGAGATTAATCCAGTCTGATGCGTACCAAGATGCGTGGTTAAGAGTACTGAGTTGAAAAGTTTTAAGGGTTTTTTCCTTGAGAAACAGCATGTGAGCAGGTAAGAAGCAGAATCGTTTTAATCATCTCCGAGTTCATGTGCTAGTCTGTAAACAGGCTACCTCATTCTTCTGGAAAGGTGTTTTACTGCTMGGCAGGGATTTCATCGCTATCTGTTCCAAAGCAAACAGTAGTAGGGGGTACGCAGTTCCCCGATTTGGGTATTAGTTGAAAGATGAAGGTGATTTGTCTTTGCTATGGATTTCACAGGCCGTGTTGCAAGTGCTGCCTGCACTGCGCTTGTTTGATAAGCTATTTTCTGAAAGACCAAAAATACTGGTTTTATACTTCGCTAGTATGATGACTGTTCCTAGGGTTATTTTGTGTTAGAAGAAATATGTCCAAGAACAATAAAAAAAGTGGATTCCTATTTCTGTAAGATCAGTGGGGGTAATTAATAACCATTCCAGTATAGTAATTACACAGTCAATCATCTAGAGTATTGGTAACAGTAGAAAGATACTCCAATATCTGAATGAAGCATAAGGTGTTTTAAATTATTAKTTTCAGAACAAAAATACTGGTGTCAGTTTTGGAAAAAATCATGGGTAATATGGTGGCCAATCAGTTACCAAGGATTCTTTTTTGTGTTTCACAAAACATGACGTTTCTGGTACGCGTATTTCTGAGACTTCRTTTTCACATATCTACAGCTCATTTTTATTCTACACCTTCTCTCTGCAATTAAAATACCAAAATATCTGTCGTTTCTGTGTGATGCTTGTAGATTGAGTTTACAAACGTTGCTTGGGGCTACAGGGAGGGAAGAAAAGCCCCATAGTTCCCTCCTAGAAAACCAGTTTTTGCTGCTGTTTAGTACGGTTTTTTTGCTGTGATACTTGATTTCACTAGCTGTGAGGCTGCGCCTTGTAGGTTTAAGGCATTTATAGTGTTAGATGCTTTGTGAGTAAATGGTATTCTTACTTATTTTGTGTTCTTTAGATATTAGTGTTAATGGTGTTCTTTAATTATGAAAAATTATCCCCACCCTCTAGCTTAGTGGGGAAAAAAGGTAGTGAAATACAGCTAGAGGTTAATAACTCATTTAAAGTTAAMATGTGTACTACAGCAGCGCTGCAGAAATAATTTTAGCCAGTGTTACAAAATGTTCTGGTTTGTTCTTTTCTTCTTATTTGGTCTTTTTATAGCTCTTCTCCATAATATTTTTGCTTGAACTGCCTTTGCATTAGTCATATACCTACTCACTTGCCAAAGCAGGGGTCGTATTTTTTTGAACTGCTAATATCTTATTACCTTAACTCACTGTCCCTACAGGGGTAAAGGTTATATTTAGAGAGTAGGTCCATGGTCTTTTCTTTAATGGATTTACTTCACGTGTATTCTGAGCAAAGAAGGTAAAAGCTACCATCTTTTCCACAGAAGTTTGCCATTTTATGGTAGCTTTCTGCTATACTATCAGCGGTCTTTTTCATTATTAGTTTTTCAAGAAAATGGCTCGGCACCTTTGACTTCTTCTAACAATGTTCTTCCCTCACACGTCAGTTGTTTTAAAAGCACCAAATATATTTTTGCTAAGGAATCCTTTGCTTACAGAGATTATGTAATTTTATGCCATAGAAAGCCATTGCCGTATTCTAAGACAGGATAGATGGGTTAGGCTTTAATGTTTCAATTGGCTCTTACCACTCCCCTTAGAAAAAGTAGCTGAACCAGTTTTATCAGAATCCCATTACAATTTTTGAGTTTCCCTCCTGTATCTTAGAGTATTTTTGTCATTTATCAGACAAACTCTTAYACGCCGTAAGACTAAATATAGTCCTTGCGCTCTGAACACGTGATGGTATTTTAAAGGGAGAGAATAAGACAGCCAAAGAAACTGCGCATTTTGTTCAGTCCGATCATCTCATCGCACTGTGAGAGAGCATACGGATCTCTGGCTGGCTTTAACCAAAGCTGAAGTACGTTATTTAGGAAGTTCTTACTGCACATCAAATAAAAAGTATAATAGCATAAAATTGCCACTGTACGTCAAACAGCATAATTCTCCTAGAATTCAATACAATAAAAGTTTACTATTGGATCAAAAAAAAACAAAGAATCAAATTAAAATGGTGATTGTAAGTGACGGTCATCTGGCAGATGGGAACTGGCCAGATGCCTCTTCCCTAATGCCTCGTGTGTTCCCTTGTTGTCCTTGTCTAGCTTGTAATGTGTATTTAGATGGAAAAAGAAATTGGAGGTTTGGAAGAGCATATGTTACGTGGAGTCCATCAAATTTATAATGAAAATTTGGTAATTTTCTTACCACTGTAATAAGTGCCAATTATTCCTGTCAGGTGTTGTCTGCAATAGCAGGACCTTGTTCCTACCAATATCCATTTCACCTTAGTTCATCTTC
Source organism: Phoebastria nigripes (assembly GCA_035582835.1). Classification (NCBI taxonomy): domain Eukaryota; kingdom Metazoa; phylum Chordata; class Aves; order Procellariiformes; family Diomedeidae; genus Phoebastria; species Phoebastria nigripes. The sequence continues at coordinate 4,163,356 of JAYKAV010000778.1, forward strand.
AGTGCCCTCCCTATTTCTTCCTTTGTGCTAGGGAAAAGCGCCAGTATTTGACTTGATCGACATGGCCACCAAGTCATGGCTGCATTTTCCTTCTCGCTGCCTTCCAGTCTCCTTCCAATTTTCTCCTTGTGTTCCAGTTCTTCCCTGTCTCCTTTCTCTTCCTTCTGCCAGGCTAAACCTCTGCTTCCTAGACAATGCATTTATGGGCTGAAATGCTTTTGGTCTATATTTGTACTCTGTCTCCCTGCACCCACACGCATACCTCCACAGAAAGTATAAAATGCTACGATAAAAGAGATCCCCAAAAACAATCAGTAGGAGGTTTGTGTAAAATCACAGCGGCTACCAAGATTTTTAATTATTCTTTGATATCTGATGTTACTGAATATTTCCTACTGCCTTGTTCTTGACCATCTTTTTTTTGTAATGTTCACTCTTGCTCTCAAATGAGTAAGGGCTGAGAACAAGGGCAAATCGTTTCTGGAACTCCAGCTTCTAAATTACGCTCCGCCTCCGTCTTGGGCTCTTAGTCACTTTCTGCTGACGAGGTTGCATATCGGATCACTAAACAGGAAGAAATCTAATTTTCTAATATGTGTGTAATTATTTSTGTGTTACTGAAAGGGAAGAGTAGCGTAGTTGCTTTCATCTACAATTTCACGTGGTGCTTGTAATCTTGTAGAAAAATTGAGAAATGAGTTGGAAGGCAGATGATTTGGCAACATCTTTCTGTTCCTGACGGTCCGCATCGTGAACTGCGAAGTCTTTCCCCAAGTACTGGAAGAACTGATGCTAGTGCTGGAGTTGGACGGTGATTGATTGGAGCCAGTGATACTGCCTTAATCTCCTTTACTTACTTTGCTGGCCTGTAGAGCTTCCTGACGGATGTGTTTTATATTCCATGGACAGGTCAGCAGACGCAGCTCTACTAGATGTTAGTACTGCCCAGAGAAACTTTGCTGGAACCATGTTCTGTAATATTAGGTGGCTCCTATCAGAAAGTGTCATGAAAACGTGTTCCACTGCAAATTCGTTTTGGAAGAAAAAACAGGAAAAAGAGCAATTTGGCAGAACAGTTCAAGTTCTTCCTTCTGGGGTTGATGTTGAATTATATCTTGTAATGTAGTACAACATCAAAGGTATGATTGAAGTGCAACATTTTGATTGACCCAAAACAATTTTTTTACATGCATGTTAGCAAAAATTTCCCTTCTCATTCAGATTGAAATCGTCTCAAAATCTCAAAGATTCGCAGAGAGAAACTTCTGTTGTTCACATTCCTTTAACTCATACTATAGAAGGCACAAACAGATGCCAGTGAGTCAGGTTACCATCCAACTAAATTGATCTGTTGCACACCATTCATTTAAAACAATGCAAAACACCTCAATAAGCCTCTGGGCATGGATCACAGAATGTTGTGTAATAGAATATATTCAGATACTCACTGTTGTCTGCTGTTCCCTATCAGAGTATGTATAACATGTAAGTTAACTGTGGGCTTCTCACGGTAAAAGTTCAAAAAGAAATGACTGATGTTAGTGAAAAAGGGAATATTGCCAATTGTCTCTAGTCAAGTGAAAGTAAAATTACGTGTCCGTGTGGTTTTACGTCTCTTGCGTGTGGAAACTGCAGTACCTTTGGAGACGTTTTCATTGCTTACATTAACAGTTATCCAATAACATGATCTCATGATTATGTAGCAGCTCATCAGAGATTTTTACCTCATTTTCCACTGATTTAATAGTCTGTAATTTCCTCGTCTCTGATTGGAATGTGTTAYCACGTTATTTAATCAAATCCTTTAGTTTAGTTATATGTGTATGAGATGTAGCATGCAAAACTTGTGATTTCCTCACTGCATGAAGTCTGGGTTTCTTTTTGCCAGCCTTTTCTAACACTGCACCATTATTTCTTACTCAACCATCCTACCATTTGGCTTGTACTGACAATGCCATACAATGTCCACAGTTTGGTCTGTGTTGTTTAAAAAGACGACAATGGAGCCATTGCTGATCTGCAGTCAAAACATCTCTTCATTAAAATTCTTTGTTCTTTCCACAGTCTTTGTGAAAAATAAGGCAATTCATACTTGAAATATTCTTACCCATCATGCTATCTAGTAGTCAAGAACTACTCACAAAAAGCCTTGCTAGACCTTTATATCCACTTTTTTCTCCATCGCTTCTTTCCTTGCTGGTTTCTTTTTGGTGGTTTTTATCTGAATATATTAGGTTTGCACTTACTGAAAGAGATGGTGGAGCATAAAAGAAATGAAAAGGTTCTTTAACACCACGATGCCGGTTCTTGCAGTACAGCGTTGGAGACTTGCATTCTGCCTATGCTCCCCAGCATTTTCTTTTTGAAGAAGAATGTGAGCTCTCTCAATACTTGAGTTTTAACATTCCAAGCGTGTGTGTGTGTGTGTGTGTGTGTGTGTGTGTGTGTGTGTTAATAGTCTAGTCCACGTGTAGGAGTGTGCAGGAGAATTACAACTATTGCTTGCATAAGAGAGCTACGACAGCCTGGTTGCTTGCATTTCTTTTTATTTCAAGCTTGGTGTTCCAAATTGATTTTCTGAGGTTTAATAAGGAGTTGAATGTAAGTTAAATCCTTGCAAATGTACCGGTAAAATCTGTCTCCCTTACCCGTTTAGCATTAAACTCACAAAAATCTGTATTTGAGAGCAGTGCCACTCTGGTTGAGCTTCATCGGTATAAGGTTGAACTTTACCAAATGATGAATATACAGTGCAAAAATACAAACCTCTGTTCCTCAAAAAACAAGTTTTTGAAAGTAGAAGTCAGTTTTCAAAGTGAAGTCAGATTTTCCATCTTGATAAAGGCTCTTAAACTTTGCCCTCCTAAGAGTAACTGGTACTAGTAATAACCATACCACTGTGCAGGAATTTGCTTACTCTGCACTGTTTTAGTGTAACTCCTATCAACACTAACAAATACTGAACTGTGAGCTTATTTCTGGACTGATAGATAAAGGAGAAACTGTTTCACCTACTTTTGCCTTTGAGGCGTATGCAAACACTGCTTGAGTTTGAGTGTTCTTACTAGAAATACGTATTCTGCTTGTTGTTTTTCATGTATTATTCTCCTGTTCCTATTTAGCAGATGCTAAATACTGTACTGTAATATCGCCGAATGATCTAACTGAGGTTTATTGTAACATAGATGCATTAAGCATTTTACAAGCAAAGGATAGGCACAATCACAGAAGTCAGAGCTGTGTTGCAATTAGGCCCGTGTGGGTGTGTATGCGTTATATGTAATCCGCGAGCTTTGCACCAGACGATCTTCGTTGTAGGCTTAGGGCCCAAATTCCTCTTTACTGAAATGTACACATTTGGCCAAAGCGAACACCAAGTGTTACAAAGATTCCTGAAAATCAGCGTTAGACACTTGAAAGGTAAAGGCCCCATGTGTATATGAATCATTAGAGCACTGCTTGTAAAACAATAATCCGTTTCCTTTAATTTGAAGTTAAGAGTTGGGGTTTGGGTTTGTTTTGCTTTTTAAACAGCAGATCCTTCAGTGAAGGAAAGACGATTAGAAGCATAATAGGAAAGTGGATTGATCTTGACACGTGTTTAATTTCCTCATAAATACAGGAGTACACTGAAGCCAAAACAGTGTAAAGCAGCAATATAACATCATGTCCTTTGGTCATAGAAAAGGAAGAGAAATGGCTGTTGCGCCAGCTGAGGAATGACAGAATACCTTTGTTACGGCTGTTCTTCTGACAGCCTTTCAGCTGTCACCTTCCACTTCGCCTTCCATTTTAAGAGTTGTATTTGTATCTCTCTCTAGCTCGTAAGCAGGAGATTATCAAGGTTACTGAGCAGTTGATTGAAGCTATCAACAATGGGGACTTTGAAGCTTACACGTAAGTTTTCTCCTTTAGGAGGGAATGAGGAGAGTTGATGTATTTAATGCTGCATATGTAAATATGCATATTTATATACCAGTGTGTGCATTTGTATTTATGTATTGTTAAAGTTCATTCTCGGATGCCCCCAAGAAACACAAGACATGTTCATTGCCGCTTTGCCCCGGCTTTACACGAGCCTGGCTGCCAATTTCAGAGGAGCTGCTAGTGTAAATCCGATGTACTACTCTGCCGAGACAGGATCATAATCCTGACGCAAAACGTGCAGTCGTCTATCATGGTGTACGAAAGTCAAGTCACGTTTGTGATTTAGAATCCAGAAAGCACAGTAGAAGCCTCTTTTAGCAGAAGATTTTTATTGTACGTAGAGATTGATATTAGCTAGAATCCCATTGGTACTTCAGAGCGTGAAAGACCACGTGGAATTCAGGTTCCACCAGCCTCTACTGAGCACTGTGCRAGCATTTGCTGGGGGAAGGTGGACCGATTTCTCTCGCAGCTTTTCTCTGCAAAGACGCAATTCCATCACTGCTTCTCTTCTCTTCCTACCTCAAAAAAAAATTCTAAAAAGCAGAGGAAAGCCCTTCTCAGCATTTCTTGTGGTCTCTTGTGTTTCTCTGGGTGGATTCTATCCTGGTGCAGCGCAAGCCTCGCAGTTCAACAGTGACACTGCTCGTCCTGTTCAGAGACTTGCCAGCACTAAACTTTAGTTTGGTATGATCACATTAAAACCTTTGTTGTACAAATGTCAAGTGGAAACTTATTCCAAATTCTTACCTAAATTTTGTCAGTTAAAAAAAAAAAAATTAAATCTTGCTTAAATAATGACGTGAGACATAAAAAGTATCCCTTGGATTGCCCAGAAGCCGTTTTCAGAGTCGGAAGTAAAACTTCCTACTTGTAACACCATTGACTTGTGGGGCCTTCTTTGGCAGTCTTTTTTTTTGGTCAAAAGATGATTTATATGAAATCTAGTCTACCTAAAGCAAGCTGCCAAATGGACTAATTTAGGTGAAACCAGAACTCCATTACTTCTCCCCGTTTAAGTTCTGTTCTTTTCCAGTGTGATGGCACAGGTAAGTAACATGTCCGATGGGAATAAAGGAAACATTTAAAAAGTAATCTCTCCAAAGTTGTGTTACATAACTGCATGTGTTTATTACAGAATTTCCTCTTTTCCACAGAAAAATCTGTGATCCAGGCCTTACATCTTTTGAACCTGAAGCTTTGGGTAATCTAGTAGAAGGGATGGACTTTCACCGGTTTTATTTTGAAAATGGTAAACATTCCTTTTTCATCTCTGTGAATCTTCATCTGTTGCTTGTGATTGTGTTTCTCCAGCCTAATTAGCATTTTGGTTTGAGAGTTAATTGATTTGGGCAGGGGAAGGGAGTATTATTTTTTTCAGAGTTCTGCTATATGAGTTTGTCTGTTTCTGCTGCGCTCATTCACCCATCATAGGGCACCTTGGATAGCGGAGGAAAGTTTCAGGTATTTGGAAAGAGAAAGTCAAGATGTATAAAAGAAAAAACAAACAAACCATAGATAAGTAATTCTCATACATTTTTTTTTCTTATTTCTCCATTGGGGAAAAGAGAAAATCATGCTGTGAGCATACTTAAAAGAAAGGTCACTAAATCGTGTGATTACAGTGATCGCAACTAACAGTCAGCACTTCCAGTGAGTACGTGATGTATTGGGGAAGACGTTGTAGTCACTCAGTCCATACTGCTGAGGATCTGATCGGCTGTCTTTTTTGTATTGGGGGGGGGGGGGGGGGTGTGTATATATATGAAAACATCAATATATATATAATATATATATTGCAATAATGTCAGCTGTAAGAAAGAAAAATGACCCATAGAGTGGATTTAATAACATTTTGGAGGATCATGTAATATAGGTAACCATTTTAGAGCAGACTTGACTCAAAAGGAAATAAAATATTGTAAATGAAGATATCAGCTTATCCAGTAATTTCTGAGAAATGTCTGAGCATAAAATGGGATTATCGTATTCCTAAATTCTCTTCTGTCTCCAAAACAGCATTTTCCATATTTTTCCTTAAAATGTTTCCTTTCATTACTGCTGCTTTTTAGTTTTCATAGATATCAGCACTTAATAAAATATGTCACAAGAGTGAGTTAAAAGCTGAATTATTTTAACTGAAAATATTAAGTACTAATGTCATTAGACATTAGACGCAGCAGTGAAACTGCTGAAGTATTGGGAAAACTCAATTGGGAAACTCAAGATGGCGGTCCCCACTTTATTTAATCCGTGTATGTACATGGATTAAATAATACGTACTATTAAACATTTGATTGGTTTCCTTGTAGGAAAGGGGAAAACATATTTATGCTGTGACTGTGCTCGATTTCTACAATGTACTTGAGCTAGTTGTCAGTCGTGATTATCAGTAAGCAATAATTATTACTTTGTATCTGCTAAATTGTGATTTTTGTTTTGTAAAATGGGGTGAGATGAGTTATTTTGGCTTACATAGAGAAAATTTAATTTATCCTCTCCGTGTGTGTGTTTGTTTCCTAGCTTTATCCAAAAGTAATAAGCCAATCCACACCATTATCCTCAATCCTCACGTCCACCTTGTGGGTGACGATGCTGCTTGCATTGCGTATATACGGCTCACGCAGTACATGGATGGAAGTGGGATGCCAAAGACTATGCAGTCAGAGGAAACGCGGGTCTGGCATCGTCGTGATGGGAAATGGCAGAATGTTCATTTTCACCGTTCAGGGTCACCAACAGTACCTATCAAGTAAGAAACAATTCAGACCACAAGCTTAAACTATGTAGGTCAGACCAGATAGTCTAATAGCTGCTTTTGGCCTTAAAAACTAWGAAACCGCCCTCTTGATAGTGTCATTTCTTGTGGTCGTTTATGTGGTGTGTATTATATTCAGTAGCGTGCATGTAGTATTGGTGCAAATATTTTTAAAAGAATGCTTTTGTTGTTGTTGTTTTCAACTGTGGTGTCCACTGATCCAACTCAGTCCCTGAATTGACAGCTTGAAGAGCAAAAAAATGTTTTAATGTAGATAAGGCTTGATACAAGTCACACGAAATAGGATTGGAAAACCTGAAATGGAATTTCAGGAAAACCTGAAAAAATAAAAAGCAATAGGATACACGGAGCTGTTACAGCTGACCGGAAAGTTTCAAGGAAAAAAGTATCACTGTTCTGAAAAACTGAAGTTTGAGTAGTATTTGTTGTGATTTCCAGCCACCTCTACTTACTTAGGCCTAGTTATGTTCACTGCAAGTGGATTTTGAGCCCGTTTACATATTTACTTCGTAAATTAAGTAATACGAGTACCTATCGCATTCTTATCTCTTTTCCCACACTCTCTTTGCTTAACTGCTGAATAGTCACTGTCCGATAGTTGTGACATCTACGTGGGTAAGCCTCAGATCTCTCCCGTCATCATTTTTCTCTTTTGTTCATTCGGGCACCTCCGCGTGCCCGCCCATGCCCTCGGCGTCACGCCAGGACTCGACGCGCGCAAACCTGAATTCCTTGAGCCAGATTTTCAGCAGTGTAAATGACAGCACGCTCATAGTTGCAGTAACAAGATAGTGAGTCACGGCTTCTTCAAGAGGTTCTGCTCAAGTCCTTTGCTTTTCTTCTGCATGCAGCCTTCATTAATGCTGCTGTGTCCCTCGGAGCCCAACCTCACTGACTTCTGGCTTAGGTTAGGCTGTTTCCAAATTAGACAGCACTGGTATAGGCCTTGGGTAGCTCAGGTGCAAGACCTCTGTATAGGATATAATTACATTTGTGTGAGGTGTCTTAATGTGGATAGTGGCCGAATTTCCTGGCGTGGATGATAGGAGCTTAGATTTCATCCTTTGAACTTCATCGTGTCCCATATTTGACTTCTTGCAACACTGTTCTCCCATATGAAATAATACTTGATAAAGTGAGGAACGTGATAGAATGAAGTGTTAAACTTCAGTGGGGATGAATTTTTTTTTTCTTCTTTTATTTAGGAAAAAAGAAATTTGATTACCTAGTGATAACTATTGTATTTTATTTAAAAATGTGAAACCAATGGCAGCAGGAACCATGTCGTCCTTTGTTTTTCACAATCCAGCTGCACTGCTGATGTTTAAAGAGATAATATTGAAAGAGTAGTTACATTTTCTTGAAATGCAGCATCATGTAGATTTTTGATGTTTTCATAAAGGAGTGTTTTGTCAAGGGATCTGACCTGGGTATGTGTAGAGCCAGAAATCGTAAGTGAAACTGGTTCACCTGTCCCAGTGCACCCTGGACAGTACGTGTTTATAGCAGARCATGAACTGGGCTAGAGAATTATTTAATCTTTTCCTTTGTTTTTYCCCCCCCCTCTGTTTTTTTGAGAAGGGTTTTGGGGGGGCGGGGGGTGGTGTCAATTTTTTYTTAACCTAACCGTATTTATAGGAAACAATCCTAAAGAGAAAAGGTAATTTATGACACTCATTCTTATACACCAAAACCAGAAGGCAACAAAATAGCCATCTTACTACTATTTTCATGGAAGGTTATAGAATTTGCCCAATAATTCCTGTAATTCCTGTAATAATTCTTTCAGTAATACTTTATAGAGGTACACTGCATAGCTTCTGCAGCTGCTTCTTTTTGAGGTACAGTGTTGTAACAGGAGCCTCAATACTTACTTCACGTAATGTGTACATGGGTGATGGGCTGCTGTGGGCTGTGACACGTACCGCTCCTACGAACACTCGCCAGAGGTAATTTCTCTGGAATATAAAGGGCATTGCACTGGCTGCCACAGAGCAACTCCCGGCCCTTCAGACTGCGCGTCTCAAGGGAATGCAGTCGTACGTACAGATCTGAGATTTGCCCCTCAGAAGCCGTGCCAGTATTTAGGACTTGTGTACTGTCAGTTCTTTACGGCTGCTTATGCTCTCTAATAAAGATAAGGATTTCTGGGACTGCTAAGGATGGAAGGAGAAGAAGCTGAGAGGTCATTTTTTTGAGACTGCAGGGTTGTGTCTATGTCAGTGGGTGTTCTGAGCCCGTGGGGTCAGACAGAGGAGATTTCAGGATTGCGAGAGGGTATCCAAGCTGGAAAGGTCACAGAGGAGGGGTAGGGGCTCAAAGCCTTAGAGCGTGGCTAAGGCTTAAGGAGAGATGCTCTGAGATTGCAACATAGCCCTAGATACGTAGCTCCTATGTAGCGCTGGCAACGATATCGCATAAATCCCATACCTAACCCTCATCTTGAATTCAGAGGGGTTTTTTGGACTTGCTCGTGTATCACTGTTCTAAAATATCATCGGTCTGATGGTTAGAAACCTTACTTTCCAGTCTAAATTTTAGTCGTATTCAATGTGTCCTTGATTATTCTTACTTCATCGTTGTTCTCCTGTTTTATGCGAAGGCTGATTAGATCACTTCCCACCTTCTATTTTCGTTGGGTAAATAAACAGTGCTAACTTGGTTGGCTTTTTTTGATAGGATCTCCATTTTCCTGGCTACCTTAATAGCTCTTCACTGTTTTTTTTGGTTTGAGGTTTGTCTTTTCATTAGCTTGGGTTCTTCTGAAATACTGCGTACAATTGTGGTCAGGGCTTTATTTAACTTCACAATGTCTTTCTTCTCCCTGTTGAGAATGCCACACCTGCTATGTTCTGGCATGGGTTTTTTTACTTTTGTCATCTACATCACATCAGCAGATCATCTAAGACAGCCATGTATTTATCCTGAACTGTCATTTCCAACCAATGAGTATATAGAAACTTCTGCTGAGCGTGCAGCTTTGTACTTCCTATTATTACATGTAACATTTCTGGATTACCCAGCCCTCAAGGTTGTTTGGTTCTTCTTGCACAATACTCCTGCTTTCCTTTGTATTTATAGTGCCTGCCACCTAAGTGTAAGTATACTACATGAGATCAGTCCTACTGCTTGTGCTCAGGTCATTGGCAAAGACTAGTGAGTCTCCTCTAGGCTGATAGTTTCCCTTTCAGCCCAAGCATTGTCGTTTTTCTTTCAGTGATTTTACATATGCTTTCTTTAATCCCCATCTTCTCCAGTTTAACTGGTAGGTTCCCATGTCGCGCCACGCCACGCCAGAACTCGCTTTCTGTAACCCATCCTGACCATCTTTTAGACTGCCTTGAACTTCACCTTTACTTTCCCAGTCAGAGCAGCAGTGTACCAATGACTCCATTTTGGAAAACTACAAAAGAAATTTAATTAAAATATTGTTCTAGATTATCCTTCCGTTCTTTTCTCGTATTTGAAATTTATACCGTCTACAGCTATTTATTTAATTATTACCAATACACAGTAGTTAATAATGGCACTTCCATAATAAAAAAGTATCTTACACATAATGTCTGAAGAAGAATTTCAAATCTAATAAACTTGCAAAAGCAATTATAGCTGTGATCTGCTTTTGCAAACGTAGTATCCTAGATTATGTCAAATCAGTTGCTGCGAGCACAGTAGCTTATTTGTTTTCAGGACTACGGTAAGGAGTGTGCATAAATTGAACGACAGAACTGAGGTGTTTGGTAGCTATAGGTATACGGAAATGTTTCCTTACGGCAGATAATTTATTTGGAAAAGAATATGAGCACAAATGTATATTTAGTTTGTAAATAAATTTTATTTGTAGCTTTTGCTGCGAGTCAGACAAGACAGACTTTGGGTTCTGTCTTGTCCATTGTTTCTCTCCGAGCGATACGACTGATGGTAGGAAATTTTTCTCTGTATTCCATGTTCTTAAGAACTTGTGCTAATGTGTTTCTGCAGAACTGTGTCTGCATTTACACAGAGAGTGGACCTGCATGATACGGGCAGTCAAAGGCCTATTGGACCTAAAACTGACTCCCAAACCTAAACACAGACCTGAGGCTCCCAGGCTTATGTTCCCTCACTTACCGCACCTTACACCTTCTTATACTTTCTTAAGTTAAATACCGAACAGCAGGAAGACTGAAGTAAAGAGTTTGTTCTGTGTTTGTACAGTGCCTAGCACAGCGGGATCCCAGTCATGACTTCGGCCCCTAGATGCTACGGTAATACAAATGATATTATAAACTGAGTTAGTTAACTACTTGCTTACACGTTCCTGTTCTTTCGTTTTCTCTTTGCATATGGCTCTAGCATGTCTTGCATGTAAAGGACATCTGATTCTTCCTTGTTACTTGGTTCAATTTTTGTATGAGAATCTCAGTCCGTGGCAGTGTCTGTAATGTACATGCTGAGGAAGTGAGTTAAACTCAGAGATTCACATCTGAATTCTGCCCTCCCTCCTTTAAGAAATCGGTTAAGGCACTTTGGCTTCCTGCCTCAGTTTCCTTTTTTATTTTAACAGCCTCGCTGGCATGTTGCAAAGATGGAAAATGTCTGTAAAGTGGTTTGAGAAATAAAAGAATGCTTTGCCTGAGCGTATGGGTTTTTTTTTTTTTCCCTTGGTTTTCTTCACAATATTGTGTTAAATGATCTTGAGAAGATTTTTTTAAATAGTATTGGCTAACACTTGAGCATGTATTGTTATCTGGTGGTGATGTGACTTCAGTAATGGCAATCTGTTTGTTTTTTTTTTTCTCCTTCCTCCTAGCTAAAAATGTCAGCGGTGCCGCTCTTGCATTTTCTGTACCCAACGCACCTGGTTGATTACCATCTTGGCCATCCCGTTCTCTTCATGCATGTTTCTGAGTGCATGAAGTTGTGAAGGTTCTTCATGTAACACGTTTGTGATGCACCATGTTGCTGTATATTCCATCTGTACACTGTTAACATTTCAATGAAGGTGATGTTCCATGCAAATAGAGAATAACAAGGCATAAAAGACAAAAAAAAAAATTTGATGGACAGCAGTAGATACAGAACACATTTGTCACTTTCTCCATTTATGCCAAGTTTTGACAGACAACTTTAAAAACTATCCTGTTTATTAAAAAAAAAAAAGAAAAAAAAAGAAAAAGTACATTTTATTCTCTTTTTTTAAGAACTGTTTTTTGACTCCTCCTTTTCCCCTGAGTCCCGGGATTTTGCTTTGGTTCTGGTAGGAATGGTTAGGATTTCCGCTGGCAGCTCCGTTACTGTAAAACAGGTTTTTATTACAGCATGTAGATGGACAAAATCACTGATAAATGTGGAAGTGATAATATCGTGGCTGTGTACCAGCTGAAGCCTTCTTAGTTTATTAGTCTATGTAAACTGGAAAAATCTCATCATTTGCTGGCTTGGTCACTTCAGAATCACKGTTCTGGTGAGCCAGCAGCTGCTTTTTTTCTTTTGAGTCTTTACCTTTGCTTTCTTACTATGCTAATTGAAAATTTCTATTGGATGATGAAGCAAAATGAAAAATTGTAAGCAACTAAGTGATGATTGAGGGGCAGTTTTTGAGGATTWAAATGGAAGAATAGAGAAAGATAGATTTTTATCGCTTTTAGGGTGTACTGTAAATTTTTTAAGGAGGCTTTAAAAAATATAAAATTTTGGTTAAGCTGTAGACCAGTTGTGTGGTTAATATATTCGAGAAATATTAGGCCTTAAAAGCTTAGTACTTACTTTACACTGCTGCTGTGCTTCTCTGGAAATGTATTACGGATACACCAGTTTTCTAATAAGACTCTAACGCTTTACCGCAGATTTGCTTCTCCCCCCTCARTCTGCTCTTGGTTTCTTAAAATCCTCACGCAGCGTACAGTATCAAGGACAACAATCTTTGCAGCATTACCAACTCGTTTCGGCCCCTGATCGGTTGCTGCGAACGCCTGTACGCTGCGCGGGGAATGCTCTCGGTGTCAGTTCAGAACACAACCTTTGTACCAGGGACTATTTTTGCTTCCCTTACGTTGCTGTGAAAATACATCCTTGCAAGCATTTAGGTTTATTCCCTTCCACTTTTAATAGAAAAATACAGGGATCGGTTATTTCTTTTTTTTTTTCATTTGTTAATTGTTCTGTTACCAACAGGGCTAACTGTTTTCTGCAGCGCTGTATAGTGCATGATATCTCAATCGATGTCCTTTTTAGCGGTGAAAAATTTACAACTCGGCAGCCTGAAGTTTTTAAAATGGGAAAGCTTCCTAATTTGTATCATTTCACCTTTCCGTGTTGATTACTAATCAAAAGCAGTTCTTAAACATGTTGATGTTGTTACTAGTGGATGTATGGTAGATGGATTTAAGCTTCTCTGATAATTACTACATGATTTTAAACAATATATATTTAAAATAAGCATCTACAATAAATGTGTTGAGCCATATTAACCTGCCAATGGGATCTGTGAAAAAAGTAATGGCCTCTTTTTTTTTTTTTTTCTCTCATTAATTTCTTTACTTTGTTTTGTGAAGCGGCTATAAGTGGCATAACTGTATTTAAAATTAACAAATTAGGTGTAGGGTGTTTTTTTTATACTTCTAACATAGCATGTGGTGTTGACGTATTACTGTAGACCAAGTTTGTCTTCCACACCAAGACGTGAGGAAATTGTGATTTGTTCTCTCCACCACAATTGAATTACACACTTCTCTTCTGTCATTTTGGAACACTGCAGTTTACCATGGGACACAGTGTACATATTTCTTGCCATAATGGTAAATGATTGATATATTTAAGGATTAATAAATTTGTGATTTCTGCTGACATTGTGCTCGTGTTTTAATTTCCCACTTCATCGTGATTTTTGCATTGGAAAATGTGTAGTGTCTGTTTGAATTGAGAAGTCGGAGACTCAGACGCAGTTTCTTACGAGCCGAATTTGCAGGTTGAAAATACGAGCGTTTGCTTTCGTGACTTGTTGTTCGGTTAGTTCTTAACTGCCTTTCCTGAGGACCCGATTGTACACCGTTTATGCTGTACTTTGTTGATAGAGTTTGTACATACCTTGTATTTATAGGTCCATATTTAGAAATGTTTTAGGTAGCTTGCACATTTCTGTCGCTGCCCTACTGTGTTTCATAAGCTCAGCCTGTAACACAAGATGCTGTAAGAGCAGTTACTGTATATTTAGCGTTGCAGACCGTAAAATGCATTAAAGTCCATAAATAATTAGCATTTAAAATAATGTACCAGTTTAAAAGCTTTCATCTATGTCTGCAGTGATTTTAGCCTCTCTTATCCTATGCTGAGCCACAACTGGGAACAGTCCTTTATACCGGCAGAAAAGAAGGACCGAGGGGGCGGAGGAGAGGAGACAACTTCCAGCTTTCATGGGTCGTGAAACGCAGAGCTGGCTCGCTTCTCGGGGTCCGTGCCAGGGGCAGCGTGGTTGCGAGCCAGACCTGTGGCAGCCATCCAGGAGTAGCGCCTGTCGAAGGAACGAGAGCGTATTCCTGGGTTTGTGAAAAAGTCAGTGCTTCCTTTTGGGTGGCATTTTGTTATTTGTATTGGAAACAAAAAGAAAAATAGTTAGGAGAGAGCTCAGAGGTTTGGAATGTTTCGGTAAACCCCAGAGGAAGCAAAAGCGGTTTAGGCTGTTGGGACGTTTTATGTTTTGTCGTATCACTTCCACCTACTTTGTTTACTCATTTTTTCCACTAAATGCTATTCCAGAAATCACTTTGACTTCCATTTTAACTGTGTGCCTGCAGTAAGCTGTTTTGACAGCAGTGGAATTGCTACTAATTTCAGGTATGTAGAGAAGAAGAGAGATCAGAGTGTAAAGCATAATGATGAGGAGCCGGGGGGGGAGAATACATTTGCTAAATACCAGGTTAAAGATTTGGGAGAGGGGGTGGGGTTTTGAGGTTTTTTTTAATTACGATTTTTATTGTTGTGGATGTCCTCTTATAGCACAAATGTTTTAATATGCTGCCTCCTGGTGGCTTTTTGTAATGATGTTTTCTATTTAGGAGTGCACAAGAAGATGCTATTTGTTCTGAGCAGAAAGGAACCCCATGCTTTCACGCATTCACTTTTTTAATGTGAGTAAGGAACACAGAATATTTCAGAGGCTGAAAATGTCCATTTGCCGGCTCTTGAATATACGCTATACACATACCTGGAGGAATCAGATTGATTCCATTTTCTAAAAATGGGCTCCCAAGACACAGTTAAGAAAATGAACATCTATTTCCTAGAGTTGTATATTAAATCCAGAGTTCATTGTCTCACAGATGAGCTTTACTGTTTCTTCAGTCTGCTATTAATCCTTTGTAACGTATCATCTCCGTGGACTGTGTGCTCACAGAAAACAGAATTACTTGGTTGTCCTCAGGGCTTTTTCTTTCTTCTTAAATTTGTACAGTCATATTTTATACATAACTCATCTTAAGAAAAGACCATTAGTCAAAAAATTAACTGTATTAGTTGGAGAATTGATCCAAATTGCTTCAGGAGATTCAGTTTCTTTCTTCCTAACAAATTACTGGTAAAATACAGACAGCGGTGGGTGAATGGGTTAAAAGTTCAGTGCTGCAAGGTCCAACTGCTAAATGTCTGGTTCCTGCAGGGAGAGCTGCTGTAGTAGAGCCTCCAGAGCAGGTGAACAACTTAAAAATTTAAGAGTGTACAGTTGCATGTCTTCATGTAAAGTTGATGAAAACAGCGATTCCTCCCTCAGTTTTTGACTCCCATAAAATTCCAATTATTGTTTCCTAACAGTAGGTTATAATTCTAGTTGCGGATTAACAATTTGGAACGCAGAGCTTTATACTGCTTGCACACCTGCTTTTTCTAGTCATCAGCGCACACTAAGTGGACTTTCCCTTATCATTGGTCATTCTGTGAATGTGTGTCTCATGCTATAATATCGCGCCCTTTCTCAGGTGCTTTATTTTTGGCTGGCAACAGAGAAGGATCAGTAGCCCTAAAGTAGGTTTCTTCAAACTCAGACTGTATTACAGGATAAAGCTGTGACAATTTGGATAATTACAAAGCGCCCTTAATAATAAWTTTTTTAAAAAATCAGCTTTTTCTTTGGGAGAAACTRAGCACCAAAACTTTCTAATCTAGGAACATGAGTTGTTGGACTGGCTCCAAAAAACAGCCTTAAAAAACAGTGGCGGGACATTTCCATGAGGGTGGAAGGAGTATGGCACTCATCTGCTTTTGGAGAGCTTGGTGTGGCCCTACTCAAGGGTGACGGCAACAAGAAAAAAGGAGTATAAAACACAGAAGTAGTCCTGAGAGCAGAAGCCAGCTTTCCTTTTTCTCGCAGTGCCCAAACCACTAGATTTCTGGCTGCTGCTGAGCGGAGGAGATCCAGCTACCCTACGGACCTTGTGTAGTAACGACAAGAAGCTCAGCCTGTAGCCCTGCAGTGCCAAGCTGTCCCTTTTGTCAAGAGTGACTTGCCTCAACATATTTGCTTTTGCTTGTGTTAGGCACCTGGGACGTTCTCAATTTGAAAGCGAGATACTGATCACCCCCAGGAAACCAAATTCTGCTACAAGCCCGTATTAAGCACTTCTACCCCAGGAGGAAAGAAAAGTGAGCAACCCAAATTAAGAGAAGCCCAAACATCAGCAGCTYTTTTTTCCTCACTCACCCAACTCCTTCACAGCCAACGCCATCAGGTCACAGTTCTTGCAGGAAAACAGAAGTATTTCGTAAGCTCAGCCAAACTGTGTTGCAAGTGGAGAGGGCGATAGCCTGGCTCCTCAGGAGGGCTCGTTAGATTCAGCATAGTAAATGTTTTTCTCCAGATACCTTAGCTAAACACCTTTTCATACATCAATCTCTGGATTTCTCTTTCCTGTTCTTGCATGCACACAAGAGAGGAAGTAAAGACACTTCGTATCAGCAGCTCTGAAACTAATCATGGTGCACTCTGAGGTTTGTCTGAGCAAGACTTATTAGAGAGTAAAGTACAGAGGCTGGGCCATGCCAAAACTTGCCTGCCTTGTTCATTGCRGCAAATACAGTTATGGAAAACACACTACTTTGACCTTCATGGATGAATTCCATATCTCATGTGGGTACTTGAGCTCCAAGCAAGTCTTTACAATGGGCAAAAAAAAAAACCAAACTGAAACAGTATGCATGTGTGAAAAGCCTTGTTTATATCCCACTATATTATCAAAATTCTAAATTATCAAACCACTGTATTACCAAACCAGGATAAAGATACTATCAGAAGTTATAAGAGGGCTTATTTCTTTTTCTAGTAGTTCAAATCAATACTGCTTAGGGAGCTTAACTTGCTTTGACAGTGACATATGGATATTCTTTTGGCTTTGATCACAAGTAAATATTGTTAAGTAATACATTTTAGTAAATTAGGAAGATGATTTATTAAATTAATTCAGAAATTGTTTGGAAGGCAGATTAGTGACAGGTAATCTGTTTGTTCTAGGTGAATAATTGACAGCTTTGCTTTCTTATCTGTCTCCTGGCAGTAGCCTGAACACACTAACTTACAAAGCCTCCACCGACAGCACTCCCTAAATCTAATCTTACTGAAAAGCTATTCTGAACAGGAGTTGCAATACAACAGAGCACCTTTACACGTAATAATAGGGAGTGGTAGCACACCCGGCCTTCTGTTTGCAGGCTTTATTTCTGATCCTCGGGTTGGCCTTGGGGCTGCCTGTAGAATACGGTGCAGATAACGTGCACTCTTAACTCTGATGCGGCAGTTGCCATGCCTTCATTGCTGCTCTTCGTATTGGTAGTTTTCAGACTCTCTCTCTAGGCCCTGGAGAACCTGTGGATTAAAGGGTTCTGTGAAAGCTGAAGAAAGTTACCCTTTAGTTAAAGACTTAAAAATACATACATGGAGTATATTTAAGAACCTGGCAGTATTAACTAGTTTCCAGCACTGAGAGGGACCCAGCTAAGGTCTGCTTCTGCTGATCACCTGCAGGAACTTGCTTTGTATCTCCAGGTCACAGCATTTTCACAAGATGATTGAAGTAGTTTCTGAATGCAGTTTGAGGCATCTGAAATCATCAGTGATATCTTGGAAAACTGCACGTTTGTGGCTTAGTAGAATGGTAGAATTCTCCTGCATGATGGCAGTCAAAAACAAAAAATAAATTTTTTTTTTTTCAAAATGTGTACAGCAAGTACTCATGCAAAGAAATCCCTTCTAAAAAGCAGTAACAGTTGTGGTTTGTTTTTTTTTTTAATTCTGCCCTAACTACTTAAGGCAGTGATTAAAATAGGGGAAGAGAAGAGGGAATTTTATTGTGCGGTGCATTCATCCTTCAACAGAAGTGTTTAACCGATACAGTGTCATCATGCTCCAAGAAGTGCAAGCATGGCAGGCTGGCCTGTGCCAGCCTCTAATGAGAACTGAAGTGAAATGCCTCTCAAAGCTATCACTGCGGTTTGAAATAGATCTGCGAGTTCAGCAACACAGTTCATTTTGGTATGAAAATCGTGTTTCAAACGTGCACGTGGTTGGAAACATACGGGTGTTGGCACATCATTCTGTGATCTGGTTTTGGAGGCACTGTTTCGGTCTCCTGTTGGGACCAAACCACTTTGTATAAGTACTTAAATAATCTGTGATGGAGACAGACAAGTGCTGCAGCAGCAGCATACTGATTTCAGGGCCTGGATGTGGAGCACTTTGACAGGGATCTGGAAGACACAAGTAGGAGTTTTTGCTCTTTTTCATTCAGGCCAGGAATCTTGAGCATAAGTGTCCCTTGTGCAATGTCAGTGCCATAACCACTGAGTATTACGAGACAGACTTTCTCTGTTTTTCCATCGACAATAAGTAGGGAAGGATCTAGTTTGTGTTTCAATGCAGCTCAAAAAAAAMCCTGTCAAAATCTAATGACAACAGCAGCAAAGATCCCTTTCCCTGGGCACCTGCCAACTGAAGGTGCCACAAAGGCTGAAAAACACAATGAGGCTTAATTAACACAAAGCTGAGGGCAGGAAATATTGCAAGTCTCTCTACTTAAATAAATGGATGCGTTTGATGATTTCAGTATGTGAACAGATACAAATAACAAAGCCTTAAAAGTCCTCAGTTGATGCTTTGCTGATCTCTTCTTTGTAATGGGTTTCTCAAGATCAGGACCCTGAGGTGCGCTAAGAGGCAGCACGAGAGAAGATTTACTCTCTCCTCCATACTTAAATCGGGGATATTGGTGTTTGAGTCTTACCGCATTCACACCCTTCTATAAGCACTCTTTCCCGGTTAAGACCAGCTTTTCACACACAACGAGGCAGAGCTACCTTACATCCCACAAGTCTTACTGCCTGCCAAAAGGATGTAAGGGGGATAGTTGAGAAAGCGGAAGAGCCAGGGGGATGAGGAGTATACTGGTTTCATTAAAAGGCCTTAGCAGCTCAGGGAGTTAAAGATTTTACTGCTAAGGTGCTCCCCAATACAACAAACAGTATCAGTAGTGTACACTTTATAGAAAGAGAAATTACCTCGGTATTTCTTTGACCATCCTGCTCGTTGTCTTGTCTGGAGCCCAGACCAAACCAGTCCCTCGGCCACCCAGCGACGTTCCCTTGGCAGTCTGAAACGCAGGCTGGAAGCCAGTTGCCATCTCAGATCAATGGAGCTTTACTGGCCAAGTGACCTCTGGGTTGTGTGAAAGAAGCAACTGAAGAGAAAAAATACACCTGGAGTAAATTGGGGCCCTCCCCACCTCAGAGCAGCAGGATCAGCATCCCACCCCCCCCCCCCCAGACCTGTTGCTAACAAGGCACCTGCAGTTTCACCTCAGCTCCCAGCTACAACAGAGAGGGAGGAACAGCCCACCCCAAGTGAAAAGCAGCCCCCCACCCCACTCACACAGGGTACCCCCACTTCCAGGCACCAGAGCTCCCCAGCAGCCCCTTGCTCAGCGCGGCGAGGAGGAAGGCTGCAGCCCCAGACGCAGCAGAGAGGGACGAGCGCCCGCAGCTCCCGCCTGATGCCGGGAGGAGGGAGAGGAGGCAGGAGGGGCTGGAGAGAAGAGCCCACAGCCAAGCTGCCAAGCCCTGGGGCTCGAGGGCTGTCGCCTGCAGCCACCGCTGTCTCGGGGTGGAGGGGGACGCCTGGTTTGTACATCAGGGCTGGGTTTCTTGCACGTCTTTCATGGCAGAGCCTCCCCGCTCCTGGTCTTTGAGGCATCCCTTTGCCTTAGGAAGCTTGTTGTCAGGGACTAACAGGTACCCCCRCAGATGCCAGCCCTCTGGCACACGGCCCCAGCCACGACAGCCGGGGGGGGGGGGCAGCAGCCCAGAGCCATCCCCAACGCACCCAGTGCTCCCCAGCACAGCGTGCAACCCGCAGGCTCTTCCCCTACAGCATTTAGATCAAGCCTCTCTGGAGAGAGGGCAAGGGCAGCTTTTAAATCAGCAGCAGGAACCAGGGGAAAAAGAACAGTCTGTATGGACCCGGTTAAATTAGTTGGCCCTTGGATCTGAGACCGGTAAGCTTTTGCCTTACCTCTTTCTGCCTCCCCAAAACCCAACTCCCACCCAGACCCCGTAGCCAAAGTTGGCAATATTCATCCCACCAGGAGCTTTCTCCCTCCTCATACAGCCAAAGGGTGGAGGAAGGGACTCTCAGGAAGGCCAGTGAGTGCCCCAGCCCCAACTTACATCTCCACCTCCAGGGCAAGAAAAGAAGCTCCAGGGCTCCGACTCAAACTGGAAAAAAGCATCCCTGCTCTCAGGGGGTTCCCCACAGCAGCACTCCATGGGTACCAGCTACCAAGACAGCCCTTTTACTTGAACGAGGCTTAAACAGAGAATAGAAACCTTGCCAGAGATCAAGAGARCAAGGAGTTCTGCCATAATGCTGTAACCAGACTGAGCATTTCTAGGCATAAGTAGTAAGGTAAAAGTTAACAGGCATGCTTTAAAAAAGAACATGCTCCAGCCTTACTGTATCAGCCAGTAGAGTTAAAAAAAAAAAAATCATACTGCTACTAAGTCGGGTGATGCAGACACATTACAACAAAACTRGAAGACAAACAAACTTAAACCTAAAGACAATAGCAACCCAGAGCCCCCCTGCTCCACACACAGAGCCCCACAGCACTTAAGCAGGAGCCCAAGAACACTGTCCACATAAAAGCAGAAAATAAAGACAGCAAGAAGACAGCAAGACCAACGAGGAAAAAAAAGGCTTTACAACACAGCTATCCCTGAAGCAGGAAATAACCCCCCCGGCCTGAGCTTAAATGCAGAGCTGGGGCCAATGGGGARGGGCGTGTGGGTGGTGGAGGCTCCAGGTGAGGCCGTCAGGGTGATGGGGACCTGCTGGGGCCCCCGGAATGCCTCCACCAGCAGCCAAAAACGAGCAGCCCTGACATCTCCACTGACATCTCCAGGGCTGGCTTCCGAGCGAGGCTGTCTGCGTCCTTCGGAGTGAGGGGCGAGGCAGAAACATCACCTCCACTTCGGATGCGTCAAAGCGTCTTTGCAGTGACGCACAGCGAGGGCAAGCCGTGAGAAGCGTGTGTGTGGTGCACGTGCTGCTAACCGAGTTACCCCACCCGCAGTGGTCTTTGTGAGCCGTATCCTTAGATCCGACTATGTGGTGAGTTCAGTCCTTTTTTTTCTCGTGATAGTAGGAAAACAATCGATGGGCACAGGTGAACGGCACGTTCGCGACTTGATTTGCCTACTGTCCTTCTAATCAATCAACAACCGTTGAAATTAGAAAGACCCATTTAAAACAATAAATGTGGGGACAGACAGACAAGGGAGAAACACTTTCAGCTTTTCCAGAGCCCAGACCCATCCCACGTGCATTAAGCGCAAGTACCAGGCTGTCACGATTTGCGGCCAGCAGCACGGATGGCTGGAGCAGAAGCGAGGAGGTCTCGACGGATGCTGTAGAGGGATGGGAGCACCGATCTCACGCTTAGGTTAGGCAGGTATATTTTGTTATACACCTCAGAACACATCGTGAGGCTTGTAACGGTCCCACCTGGCCCGAGGAAAAAAAAAATCGTGACATTTGAAATGCCTCACTCAAAAGAAGCCTTTTCTGCCAGGAAAAAATTGGAATGTCCCTGCTCAGCTGGAAGCGCTGGCTTTGCGTGTGTGCGCACACTGAGATGTGCTGCTGCCTTGGGTACGGGAGTCTGCCACCGGCAGAGCAGGATTCAGGTTTGTGTCCCGGGCGAGTTGCTCACGGATGTGATGGTGGGAATATTGGCTTTCTTTTCCTCAGARTGGCTCACAAAGCGTCGATCACAAAGTGGCTATCTTCTGGTCTAATTTCTTCTCCGAATTTGGAAGTCTTTTAGTTGTTAGAGGGGAAGTTGCTGTGCAGGAGATGAACGATGCTCGGGCTTGCGGTTACAGACTTGGTTTTGTTCCTGTAGGTCCCGGAGCAGACCGTGACATTGCTGTTGCAACGTGGGATGTCATTGTAGACGTTTGCGATGGCCTCGGAGGACACTGATCCCCTCTCCTCTGTGTACCGGAGCAATCGTTCCCAAAATATGTCCAGCTCAGGGTGAGTGCTTTTGTTGGCCATGGTTTGTGTCGCGGCAATGATTTCTGGCTGTTAAGGCTGGGAGCTCCTCAGTAAGAAATACCAGGGAAGAAGGCAGCGCCGGCTTTATTAACCCAAGGAAAGTAAGAGCCAGTTTGTAACTCAGTGGGATCTTAGGACAGCAYGACATGAAGTATTTCTGATGGAGGCGGTGGTTTTGAAAGTTCCCCGGAGTATTAGAAAGCCTTCACCTGGAGCAGTCTGTATTAGTCAAAGCCCATAAAGTCAAAGTTCCGGAAACATTAATTGAAAACAAATTCAGAGAGATGCTGCTGAAGGACTGGGAGAGGACGCCCTTTGAGGAGAGAAACTGCAAAGAGCTCCCGTTGTGTAGCCCGTACAGCACACGCTGAGGCAGGATCTCATTTTTCGCTGTTCTTGAGTCTCAGAAGTAAAGACCGGGAAACGAAACCAACACGTTTAGCTACAAGAAAGCATTGAAAGGGCACCTATTGGGTATAAGCTGGCAACGAGCAAATTTAGGTGGGAAATTAGAAAGCTTTTTCATAGGAAAAACATAAGCAAAAAGTACCCCCCAATATTTTTAATACGGGATTTTTTCAGCTTGAAAGAAATGCTCCCTTGCGAATTCCAAACTTGCAGTGAAGCCGGGGAGATTCCTGGGCAGCCATCCCGACACGGTGACCTTCGCTGGGTGTGAGCAAATACGCAGGCAAGAAAAGAGCCAACGCTGGAACAGGTTTCTTGAATGGCATTTCAAGACCTAAACCGGCCAGCTTTTACAGTTCACGCTCTCCTTCCTCCCGGAGTGGCACGACTGCCCTTTCTCTCCATCTTTTATTAGATGAGAATTAAACGGAAACTGGTTTTGGCTACAGTGATTTTCTACAGCCAGTGACAATAGCTGTAACTGCAGATTTATTTTGAGCCGGATAGGTTGCTCGGGGTCAGGAGGAGAATGGGCCTGGGATGACTTTGCCGGTGTCTGGGGAGTACGGACTTTTTTTGGGGAGGAAGAAATGAGGGAAGCATTACTTCTAGCAACTGAGTTCAGAAGCTCAGGCAGGCTCAGCAGTGCAGATACACGTGCGTTTGGGGTGTAAGACGTCGTGCGACTGCAGAAGAGCAGAGGAGTTTGATCTGAGACGCTTGAGACCTTCGGCATTTGCCTTCATTGCCCAAATGTGGCACAATGCTGACAGCCTTGAAAACTGCATTTCAGCTACAGGGAGACGACATCAGAGGTGCAGGTAAGTCCTGGGTGCTTCTCAGCACATTTCTAAGCATAGCATCTTAAAAAACCAGCTGGGCTTCAGTCTGAACAGACAAGGGAGGACTGCTGTTGCTGGAAATCCGGCTGGAACGGCTTTCAGGCATGCATTCGTTCCTGCCTTCATTTCTCACTAGGAACGATGTTTTGCTGACTTGCTGTGGCTTAGAAGGGAACGACCACGTACAAAGCTGAAGCGTGCTACAATTGCAAACCTGTCTTTTGGGTTCATTTCTGTGCTTAACCTCACTTCTGGCAGACTGACGCCAATCTGTAGATTGTTCCTTTGATCGGCTTTCTCTTCTTTGCAGTACGGACACATCCATCTCCGAGGAATACGTACCTTGTTCTCCCTTAGTCAGTACAAAGCTGACTTCTCTGTATCTCTTTCTGCTGCTACGCCGTTGCTGGAGGGCGAGGGTTACTCCATTTTCATCAAAACTAACAGCAATTGGGCTTCCAGGTCCTCTGGGCAGCACTGAAATGATTTTCTCACAGCACCTCACCCCTGGTACAGCACTTGTTTTCTCTGCAAATTCTTGCTGGCTCCCCCATTGCCCCTGTAATAGAGGCAGGCAGTGCAGTGTAGATGACTGCCCTGGGATGTTATGAATGCTCTGCGGGGTTGGACTAGTGCGTCCTCAGTCCTGCCACCCAGTAAAGGCTGCTTGGTCCTGACAGCTCGCTCTGGTTGAAGYGGAAGCTCGGGTCTCTTCTGCTCTCCACTCCCAAGTGGAGTTTTGTCTTCTCCCTCCAGCTCGCTGCCGTATGTTATTCCTTCTGCGAGAAACATGGTTGAAAATGGGAATGCAGAAGGGATCTGTCGGGTCTCTTTGCAGCAACCCCAGAGGTCCCTCCCGCGGGGGGTAGTTAACTAAAGGCCGTCAGGTTTGAAACCCCAATCCTTATTCTGCTTTTGAGTTCGTTGACGAGAAGTTAGACTCCGTCACAAGAAGGATTTGCACATGCCGGGTTGGTTCTTCAGCATGCTGTCCTGGTTCCAGCTGGGATAGAGTTAATTTTCTGTCTCGTGCTGTGTTTTGGGGTTGGTATGAGGAGAATGTTGATGGCGCAGTGATGTTTTAGCTGTTGCTAAGTGGTGCTTACACTGCTCAAGGACTCTTCAGCTTCCCATGCTCTGCCGAGCGCACGGGAAGCTGGGAAGAAGCACAGCCGGGACAGCTAGCCCAGCGGGCCGATGGGGTCGTCCATGCCATATGACATCATGCTCTGTATATAAACTAAGAGGCGTGGTCCGGGAAGGGGGAGCGTGGCTGGGCATCGGTCGGCGGGTGGTGAGCAGTTGTATCGTGCGTCACCTGCTTTGCACGTTCTCCTATCGTTGGTGTTCTCGTGACTACGGTTGCTGTTCTCCCTCGTTGTAGTCAGTTATTAAACTGTTCTGATCCCAGCCCGCCAGTTCTCTCGCTTTTACCCTCCCGATTCTCTGCCCCATCCCGCCGGAGGGGGGGTGAGCGAGCAGCTGCGTGGTTTTTAGGTCGGGAAATGGCGTTACTCATCACAGCGACGCCGATGGAGCCCGCCCAGCCCGGGCCACCGGCACCGCCGGCACCGCGCCCGCCCCGGGGCGGCCCCGCGGCGGCTCCGGGGGCCGGGGCGGGTGCTGCGGGTAGCGCTGGTTTTCCTCCGCTAGGGGGCGCCACCGCGGGGGACTGCTCCCGCCCCGCCTCGCTATTGGCTGTTCCCCGGAGGCTCCGGCACCGCTGATTGGTGAGCGCGGGTCGGGCCGCCCCCCGCTCGGCAGGGGCGTGCCGACCCCCGAGGCTTTAACAAGCCCCGGGGCGCAGTACCGCTCGCCGCCGCCAGGGGGCGTCTCTGCCGCGGGAGCAGCGCGCGCAGGACGGGGCGGCGGGAGCAGGTCCCGGCGGGGTCGCGGCGGGCGGCGGGGGGGGGGTCCCTGCCGGGCCCGGGCCCTCGGGGCCCGTCTGCGGGTGACCCGGGGGCCCCGGAGTGCCCCTGGCGAACCCCGGGCCCGGTCAGGGGGGGTGGTTGGGCCCGGCCGCGGCCTGGGGAGGGGGTGTCCGGGCCCGGGCGGGGTCTGAGGGGGTGCCCGGGGTTGGGGGTGTTTGGGCCCCCCCCGGGTTGGGGCCTGGGGGGGTGTCGGGGCCTGGCTGGGACTTGGGGGCGGTGGGGCCCGGGGCCGGGAGGGGTTGGGGCCCCCGGGTTGGGGCGGAGGTGGGGGGCAGCTCTGTGCCGGAGGGGCCCCGTGGGGCTCGGCCGGGGGGTGCGGGGCCCCCGTGCACAGATGCCGCCTCGCGGGKAGGGTGCGCGGGGAGCGACCCTGGGTGCGACGGCGGTGGGTGACCGTCCCCTGCGAACACCCCCGCGGCGGCGTCCCCGGTTTGTTACAGCACCGTCACCCGCACAGCCGGGGCAGGGTTTCGGGCACGGCTAACGCGGGGCCGTGCGGGTGCAGCTTCACCGACCCGTTCGGTTCCCCTTGGGTTGCACGTCCCCGCCGGGGGCCAAAGCGGCCTGGACACGGGCGTCCCCCCGTGCGGGCTCAGGGGATGGGGGGCTTTGGAGCAGGGGCCGCGACTGCGGGTGCTGCCGTGCCGTGGGGGGCTCGGGGGCTGGTGGGGGCGGGTGGGCGCAGGCTCTGCGGCAATGCTGGGAGCCGTGTCTGAGGTCTCCTTTGGTGGAGGTAAGGCATTTTTGGTGCAGATTTTATGGTCCCCGTGTAATGCAATGGGAATGCAAGTACTGCTGGATTTGCCAAGATCCCAAAATGAGACATTTTCTCTTGATCGTTCCAGGCTGCATCCATTTCCAGCCCCGGACAGGCCAGGATGGTTTGGGCTGCGCAGGCGGGGCGTTCCCTGGACGCCAGGGCACGGTCTTGGCACCCAAACCCACAGACTGGATGACTGATGGACTGTCAGAATTCCCTGGGGCTCTCCAAAGAGGGGAAGCAGAGACGCTCGTTACTGCCCTAATCATGGTGAGGAACAGGAGGCAGGAGGGGAGGCACCTGAATTGGCTCAACCTCTCTTCTGGTGCCTGGCTTTGTCCACCATTTCTTCTGGCTCTCAGCTTCAGGTGTCGGCAGTTGCTTTGAGGAATGGTTTTTGTTTCTTCCTTCAGAAACCCAAGAGCTGCAGCTGGTTCCCAGCAGGGCTGGGGCTGGGGGGGTCCCGTCCCCTGGGCCGCAGAGGGCATCAGGGCTGGGACCAGAACTGCTGCAGCGGTTCTTCAGGTCACTCAAACAAGAACAGCCTTTCTGCAGGAGTTTTGGATGAGCCCAAGGGTGTCATTAAATGCATTTTTCTTTCCTTTTGGTTAACGCAGTTTATCAGTGGATGTGTTTAACCAGCTGTTTAGCAGTCCCCTGTGTGTGCTTGCTAGCCACGGGTTACCGTTAAGATAAAAGTTTTGATTTTGCACAGCAGTTGTTGTATTTGTGCATTGATTTTTACCAGGCTTTTCTTCCCCCCAGAAAACAGAGTGTTTTATTGTCCCCTGTCCCTCTCTGAGCCCTTCCCATCCGTGTGCCTGACCCCGCCATCTCTCAGCCGCTGGGTTTTTGCCAGGAGCCCACGAGTGACCGTGGGCAGACGCGGTGCTGGCTGCCGGCCGCCACGTTTCCCGGCTGCGGGAGCTGCTGTCACTGTGCTGCCACTGTGCTGCCTGTGCTGTCGCAGGGCCGCCGGCGTCGGGGCAGCCGCGGCTTGGGGGAACCGGCTGACGCCGTGGCTGCTCCCACCACTGGTGAGTGGGGACTTTGGAGGCGGCTGCGGTGACTTTGCTTGGGGTGTGGGAGAGAGGAGTGGGGCTCCTGGGGGTCTGGGGCTACCGCAGACCCCTCGGCCAAAGCCCCAGGGGCTGATGCTTCCCTGCAGGACTTGCTCTGAGGGGCCTCGGGGGTGGCTCCGGGCAGTGGCGTATGCTGTGCATGCCCCCTGCCCAGGGTGCGTTAGCAAAATGCCCTTCCCTAACGATGACATCAGTCGGCCTTTATCATATGAAAGTGTATTCACTGTGCTAATCCGTACTAGTTCCCGTTCTACACCGCAGTGTGATGAGACGGTGGAGTTTTACTGGAGATGTGGGTAGTGCTCGTGCTGAAGTAAAACAAACCAACAGACAGCCCGGCCCTGGACATCAGGGCTTTGCTTCGTGGAAGCCAAGAGCTGTCCCTGAAGGATAAAGGACCACCCCCCGACATCCGAGGTAACGCTGGCATCCCAGCCTCTCTGATGTGGCTTTGAAACCCTCCCGGCATCGGCTGGCATCACAGAGAAGTGACCCTGGCAAGACGGACTCCAGGGGCATCTGGATCAACAGACAGGCAGGGAGAATGCTGCAGAAACAGATGCTTTGCCAGGTTTTTCTGTGATCAGTGATCGGTAATGGGGTGCCAGTGATTAGTCAAACGTGTGTGACCTGAATGTTTGAAGGGTGTGAGAACCCTGGGTGAACCCACGTTTGGGGTGCCCCAATTTGGCTGTGACGCCTCATGCGCATCAGTGACTGTTTCCTCTTGTGATTCTGTACGCTGCGTCCCAGCCTCTCTCCTCGGTCGGCTCAGGCCGGCTGCGAATTCATGGGCGGGTGCTGGGTCCTGCTCCGCTCCTCCGCTCCGGGGCAGGCACGGGGGGCAGCCATGGTGAGTGGTCCGTTTCCCTCTCCCGGTGCAGGACCTCCGTGGGTGCCCGGCTGGGCCCGGTGACTTTCCCAGCGGGTGTYGGCTCCGACCCTCTGGGGTCCCCTCTCGGGGGCAGCGGCTGCAGCTGGGCCTGTGGGGCTGGGGGTCCCCGGCAGCTCCCGATTTCAGCCATGGGACCAGCCCCCGCTCAAACCATGAACTGGCAATGGCCATACGGGCTCCGCATGCTGCATCTCCCGCCCGGTCCCGTCCCCAACAAGAGGGGCTCCTGTCTCCTGTGGCCATGGAGAAGCTGCGGAGAGGCCTTTGCACACCTGCCAGCAGACCTCGCACGCCTGCCCGCAGCCTAGGGCAAGTACGAGTGCTCCCCACACACCGGGGCGTCCCCCACGGCGGCTCCCAGCTCCCAGAGGGACAGAGGAGAGGGGCCCTGTCCCCATCCCTGGGCTGTGCCAGGAGCCCAGGCAGCCTCGCCGTCCCCGGCCGGCTCCGCCTAATGTGGCACGGGGCCTCTTGTCTCGCCCCGCAGCACAGCACCCCTGGGCTCGCACTGCTCGGGGAGGTGTCCCCTGGGGGAGGAGGGGGCTGGGGGGTCTCCCGGGGCGGCCGGTGACCCCTCCTGCTGCCAGGCTCCCTCCTCCTGGGGCAGGCACTGGCCGGTTTCTGCTCCCCAGCTCTTTTCCAGAGCAGTTGCCGGGAGGACAAACCCCTGTGTCCTGGCGCTGGCTCTGCCGGAGCTCGGACCAGGGGGAACTGGTTTCCACTGGGATTCAGCCCTTCAGCCCTGCCTGGCATCATCCTCGCAGGCAGATGCCCGAGGACCGGAGCTGGCAGTGCTGGGGCACTGCCATAGCGGGGCCTTGGGGTGGCTCTGAGCTCTGTTTGAAGCTGTGGTTTTACCTAAAAGCTTCTTTTTCAGCTCAAAACATGCTGCAGTGGGAGCAGAGGCCGCTCCAGGGATCCGCACCCAGCTCCTGCAGCCCCATCAGTGAAGCCGGCCTGGCCAGGGAGGGGAAGCGATGGCCGTCCTGGTGCTGCCAGTCCCTCGGGAGGTGTTGGGGGCCCAGGCGATGCCGCATGGCTGTGCCGACGCGTAGGGAAGGCTCATCCCGGTGCCCGGGCGAGGAGCACGGCCCCGAGGCGGCGAGCACTGGGGGATGCCGGCAGGGAGGACRTGTCCGGTGAGGTGAGTGCCCACACGCAGCAGCCGAGCAGAGCTGTGCGGTGGGACCGGGGCGCTTGGCTCCCGGGGCCAGCTGTGCCGGTGGGGATGTGGGACCAGGGCCTGCACCTGCCTGGGCAGGGTCCCCCTGTGGCCAGAGGCTGTTTGTGGGCACAGGCGGGGCCCATCCCCACAGCCCACCCTGAGCCAGGGCCGGGCAGGTCTGGGCCACATGTTTCGAGGGGCCACGGATGCGAGGGGCGTGTGGGGAGGTGGGAGTGGGCGCTGTCGGGGTCCGGCCCAGACCCCGCTGGCACTGGTGTGGTGCTAACCCCGTCCCCTGCCTGGGGCTGCTGGAGTCGCTCTGTGCTACTCTGCGCAGGGCAGGTGGGTTTTCAGCCAGATCCTGGCTCTCGCCCACCCTTCTGGGGAGAAATGGGACGTTTCTGGTGTCCTGTCCCCGTTTCTCCCTCCCCTCCCATCTCAGGTGCGCGGTGTGGGGTAGCTGCTGAGGGGGACGGGCAGAGCTGCCCGTGCCCGGGAGGCAGCAGCTCCGGGGCTCTTTGGGCCAGGCCGTGCGGTGGCACTGGGAGCTCTGACTGCCCCACGTCTCCCCCTGTGCAGGGACGGACGGAGGAGCCCCAGCCACGCCGGGAGCCACGTGAGGTGTGGAGCCCCAGGAAGAAGCCGGGCTGCCCGCGCCGAGGCCGACGCTGCCGCCTGCCCTGCGCGTGGCCCCGCTTCTGGCTGGGGACAGCCCTGCCTGCGCCYGCCCGGAGACGCTGYGGGGACTGCGCGGCTCCAGCTTCAGGTTGGTTGTTTGGGCCCCCGTTTGTTTTCATTTGTTTGTTGGTTCGGGCTCCCGTTTTTTTCAGGTCCAGCTTATGGACAGCTCCAGTTCGTTTCCAGCTCATGGATGGCTCTGGCTTGTTTCAGCTCCTGTTCGTTGCGGCTCCAGGTCATTGTTTCTGCACCCGTGTTTTCAGGTCCAGCTCGTGGACAGCTCCAGTTCAGTGTTGGCTGCAGCTCGTTTCATCTCCAGTGCAGTTGCGTCTCCAGCTTGGTTTCCTGCTCCAGCTCATTCTCAGTTCCACCTTGTCTGCAGCTCCAGCTCCTGGACTGCTCCAGCTCCTCCTTGGTTTCATCTCCAGCCGATTACAGCTCGTGCTTGTTGAAACGATCTTGGCTTTTGGCAAGGTCATAAATCAATCACTGTCATAACTTGTATATGAATATGAACTGTCATAATTGTACATTGTCTAAATATGGACCAACGAGTTCATGACTGTTCCGGTGAATAAAGACTTGGACACGCAAAGACGGTGTGAAAAGTGCCTTTTCCCCCAGAGACTATCTCAGACGTTTAATTCGGCCTGGTGCATGCCAGCCTCCCGAGCGTTGGGGACCAACGCGACCGGACCCCCACCTCCGGCAGGGGTCCATGCGCCCTCCCCGGACCCCCACCTCCGGCGGGGGTCCACGCGCCCCCCCGGACCCCCACCTCTGGCGGGGGTCCACGCACCCTCCCCGGACCCCCACCTCCGGCGGGGGTCCACACACCCTGCCCACCCCCTCCCACCCGCCCGCACCCCAACGCCCTCCCGCCTCCCACCCCCCGCACCCGCGGCCCACCCGGCCCCTGGCTTGGACCCCAGAAACAGCCGACTGGGGCTCCGCTTCTGGGCCCCAAGGCGCAGGAC